>OVAV01001353.1:865-13594 GCA_900406375.1 Iberis amara
GTTACCAATTTTAAAACCAAAATACCCTTTCAACCAATATTTTATATCAATTTAATCACCAGTTTTGGTCTAATCCATTAATTTAAAAAATTTGTAGCTACAAATTTTTAGATTGAAATGTGTATATTTCTTTAAATTTGGGTTCATAGTTTCATTTTTTTTTTGCATTTTTTGTTTGTTTTCCTATATAAAACAATATTTTCCCTGCTTTGAACATAAATGCATGTGAAAAATTTGGATCTACAGAAGCTCTTCTGGTGAAAAAAGAAGAAGAAAAATTTGGATCTATTCTTTTCTTAGATGTAACACTATTTTATTCCATGTATTATATATCAGAGTTTAGCATCCAATTATTAATCAATATTAGTAGATGGGCAGTGAAAAAAAAAAAATTAAACTACCAGAAAAATGGTAAACAAATGCAATAACATATAATTGAAATCGGCATTTGAACGCGTGTCGCATATAATACCAACCAAGGAATTCGAATAATTCTGCATTAANAAAAAATTAAACTACCAGAAAAATGGTAAACAAATGCAATAACATATAATTGAAATCGGCATTTGAACGCGTGTAGCATATAATACCAACCAAGGAATTCGAATAATTCTGCATTAAGCAAAACTACTTTATATAGTTAACAAAACAAATATACTTAAATCTGTCATATTCTCTAATACACATAATGGGGATAAAATCTCAATACAAGTATCACATGATCGGCTTCAAAGTCACGTGACACCAATTATACTACGGACCACGTGTCTTCAAGTTTCAACACGTGTCTTTTTTCACAGTCTTTTGGATCGTATTTACGGTTTACTACTTTCCACGTCGCGACAAAAAAGATTTAAACGAATCTGAAACAATAAGTTAAACAAATTGTACGGAGACGTACACGTGGCTAAATGCTTTTGGCTTTGACCATGGACGTACCCTTTTATTGGTGACACGATACACCACAAATTTAAGTACCCGTCAAGATTTCACCACATGGCTACATCGTTGCGACTCCAACTTTTTATGAGTTTTATTATGCTGCATTTGATGAATTACCGAAAATAAAACCAAGTTACTCTGATTGGTTCAGTCGGATTTTGTTAATTCGACTTTTGGACTCGTTCGATTTTAATATAAATTATAATCTTATCGTTTCAATAGAAGTGTTGATCAAGTGTTGAACAATCTAAATTTGAATTATGTTTTAAAAGATTTTAGTATTAAATTTGATTAAATTGATAAGTTCAAATTTTGATATGTATATTGATCATTGATGACTTCAGCTCTTATTAAAATTGGAGATTTTATAGAACGAATAATTTAGTTTATATGTCGGATTAATTTGGAAAGAAAGTGAATAAACCCACATGCGGATTTTTTTTTTTTTTTAATCAAACAAGACCTTAACATAAATAAGAAAGATAAAGCCAAAGAACACGCAAAACGAAACATCTTGAAAGAATATTCAAAACTCGTTGACATGACATCCCAAGTAAAAGGAGAACGAGACTATAATGTACAGAGAGATACACTTATGTCGAATGAGAAGTCCTCTACTACAGAGAGGAGACACAAGACCAATTTCATAGTCTCAGTACCGAACACCAAACGTACAAACTGTTTGGAGGTTGATCGAGGAGAGAAACGAATGCTTACAACGGAGCAAAGCTGTGCCACTTTGCATAACTCTCGGTAATTCCATTGAGCCTTAGGAGAGAAATGGGCCAAATCGCAAATCAACTTTGGACAACAAGATAGAAACNCACCCCACACTGCAACGACAACAAGATAGAAACCAAAGCTAACATATGGGANAAACCCTTAGCGTTAGAAAGAACTAGACCAAAGCTAGTAAGAATCTCAACACAAGGTAAATTTGGGATTTCAAAAGAAGGACCCAATAAAGATGCCATCACTACCAAATTTGGACCCAAAGTTGTTATCCAAATATACATGTTTGATTGCTTCTCACTATGATAAATTGCCACTTTACAACACTATCACAAGACCAATTAGAATTGTCACAAACTCCCAGCATTAAGATTCCTCTAACTCTATCAAATTCAAATCCTCCAATGCCCATAGAAATAAAGTACCGCAAGACTATACTTAATCGACACTGTTTGGAAGCTAAGACTAAAAAGCATGGATAGATAAAACTTACTGAGATGGAAACTTCGCACAAGTCAGCTCGAGGAGAAGCTAAACAAGGGTACTCTGCTTCCTTGATTCTGACCTGTGTCCAGCCCGGAGAAACGGTGTTCGACGAGTGACGGAGGTTAGACTTTCGGATACACAGCAAGGGGCACTGACGGTGACGAAAACCAACCTTTTCAAGAACAGCCGTACATGACGGTAAAAGTGAGACGACTGCACAAGACGGTAAAAGAAAACAGTCCGTACACGACGATAAGAAAGGGACGACCGCTTCTGTCTCCACTACAAGCAACGACGCAACCATTCCTATCCCGAGAAGTTGGAGATGTCTGGAACGTCTTCTACCCCAAAACATGACCAAATCTGGATTAGATGAGGAGAACCGCCAAGCTTCAGCGTCGATAAGAGACTTCCCGATGGATGATATGAGTCCTACCACCATGAGAAACGCCAGAGAACCTTCACTAAGATCACAGAATCTTTGCGAGACCAAAGAAAAACGAGCAAGCAAAAGATAGAGAAACGTGAGCAAGAAGAAGAAAAGGCAGAAAGAAACTGAGAGAAGACAACGCCAAAGGCCGATGATGTCGCCGGCGCCAAAAATTAGCAACATATTGAAAGTCTCAATTTCTGTGTCAGAGAGGATCGGCGCTAGGGTTACAGTGGTATCTAACCACATGCTGACCTATCTTGAAAAAAAAAGTGAGTAAAATCACAATTTTTGTCATAGTTCAAAAAGAAAGTAAGATAGATCACAAGTCAGTCTAGGTTTAAGAGAAAATGAGTAGGTCATATATCAGCCTAATTCGAAGGAAAGATGAATTAAATAATATTTATAGGAGTTTTCTCTAAATCTAAGTCTCCTCTTATCTCTTGTATGTGAATTATCTTAGGGGGACGTGATGCCTTTCTATTTATTCAAATTTTAAGAAGATTGGTCATCTCATCTGGATTGAACTTCTAAATGGGCTTCGATTTTCTCCTTTCCAATCTTCATTGTGCCATCTGTCACTGTATAATCAATATATGTGGTCGTTGTCCACCATAAAATGCATTTCTGCTTCATCTTTGGGCTAGATTAGTTATTGAGTTTGACTTCTCATGGATTTTTACTTATATGCTAAATCCAACACCAATAAGAAATACTCTTTAAAATGTTTATTAGAGTTTAATTTTTCTATTTAGTAGCTCGCAAGGCTCATAACTTTTAAATGATAGAGTATTTTGACAAAATATTCGAATATATTATATACTAATTATAAAAATCTAAAACGTTATAGTTAATTTTTAATGCTCACGAATTTTTTGTAATGATACTTATTTAATGATACATTAAAAAAGAAAACTGCTCACGATTTTCTTTGTAAATTATGTCAAAATAGTAGATTTACTTTTATTTCTAATTTTATAGTTTACAACAATGTTTTAAAAATTGGATCAGAGACCGATCAAAATTTTGTTGGATCAAGGATCAATGCGGTCTGAAACTCGATCGGGTTTGATAATTTTGTTAAATTTTTATACATATATACAATTAGTATTATACATGTCATTTTTGAAAAAAAAAATTTCATAATCATAAAATTTGGATAAATTAAGTTTTTATAATAATGAATAAAAACATATGTCAAGATTTTTAATCTAAAATCAATAAAAAAGTACTAAGAAAACATAATAAACTTAGTTACATGGTGAATATAACACTTGAAAATCATTTAACTCCTTCAATAAATATTCTAATAGTCTATTAGGAACACTAAGTTGTATTACATACCTTCAAAAGTTATTAAAAACATTAAATTTTGAAATTAATGAAAAAAATTCTAATTAAAAATTGAATTCGGTTTAACGGGTCACCGGTTCCTGAGCTTTTACTAGTGTAACCTAGTTTTAATCGGTTCGATTAGAGTTGAGTTTTATTATTAACCTAATCCGAACACTCTTCGGGTTCAAATTAAAGCCGATTAAACCCACGGTCTGGTCCAGTTTTCGAAATACTGGTGTACAAGTAAACAGAATTATTTTTCTATATGTATTGAAATTTGGATACATTTATGAAAGAAATGATATTTTATTAATGGGTTCAGAAAAATGTAAATGGGCTGAGAACCTTTTATTAGGAGGTTTAGAAGTCAAAACTAACACTAGTCACTAGTCCATATCCAATATGTTGTAACTTGTAACCCATCATATTAACAAGCATACTTTCTTTTAAGGTGGTTTATCTGCGCTACCATTGTTCGAAATAGGTTCGTTTTTGTCTATGGTCCATTTTGTAACTCTAAAATCCAACCACCTCCACAAATATTAACATTATATTTATATGATATATCTACAAACCATGAAAAATCAAAGAATCNAAGGGTTCTAAGGGATATTTTGCCACCTTTTATTGTAGGAATCCTCTCTTCTTAGATGTTAGNCATATATGTGGAAGAAGAATCATCTCAGTGCCACCTTTTATTGTAGGAATCCTCTCTTCTTAGATGTTAGCACTAAACCAATAATTTAACTCCTTAATTGCCGAATTGCGAGTGAAATGATTTGTTTAGTGCTAATATCCAAAAAGAGAAAATTCTTACAAAAATCAAAAATAAGGGTTCTAAGGGATATTTTAAAATCCCTTAACAAGAAAGAACCGATTCTTTTCTAATTTTTTAATTTTCATTTATTTTTGGACTTTTTTTTCTTAAGATATCTATTAGAAATTTTGATGGAGGTGGTCTAGGTGGTACCGGTATTACTCTTTCTTCCGAGATATGATCCTTTGACTTTTCATGTGTTTAATTTTCTTTTCCTCACGAAACAAAAAAATCAGTGTCAATATTGATTAGAACAGAAATTTGGGTCATATTTTCTCAAACCCTTGTAAGTTTCCGGATTGGGCCAAACAGAAACTTGGACCACATAACTTTTACATTTTCTTACAAAATTTATCAATATAATTGTTTTGAGGTACACAACGAATTGAATGATATTATGCAAATTTGGTCTTAATGAATTAATTTAGAAATATGCCATTCATCTTCATTCGTTATATATACTCCCTCCGTTTTTTTAAGATCGATGTTTTAGACATTTTTTTGTTTTTTAAAGATTGATCTTTTAAGTTTTTAATGCATATTTAAGTAATTAGTTGTGTAGTTAAGAAATATTAATTGAAAATATTTGAATTTTTGAATTAAGATTGGTTCATTTACATGGGAAAATGTAAAATTTATTCAAACAATGTATTTATTGACTAAAATTTATTGCTTTCTTAATTTAAGTGAAATTTCTAAAAAATCAAACAATAAAAAACGGAGGGAGTATATATTTGTTTAATATTTCTTTTGTATTAGGATTTAGCATGTTAACACGTATATAAATATTTGATTGCTGCTTGGTTCAATAGTATACATAAAAACTTTCTCTAAACTTTTGCTTTCTGATTTTTAACAAAAAAAAAAAACTTTTGCTTTCTGACCAAATCTACATTAACTTTAAACTGTAGAAATCTGAAAAAGGATTATTATCGATTTTGAAGTTGATATCGATTTGAAATAAATCAAATCGGTATCTTAAAGAAATGTGTTAAAAATCCTATATAAAATATTATAATGGAAACCATATTATATGAAAGATATATGAGTTCTACTTAATACCATTTGATTTAAAAAATAGAAACCATAAATTACGGTAAACACATTTTTTTAAAAAAAACCTAACAAATTTACAAACATAATTTGAACCGGACGGTGCTGCTGTTACAAAGTTTGTTGCCGGTTAAGATTTGATTTGACAAAGTGAACTACTAGTTTATGGAGATCATGTAAACGAACAAAAACTTTATACACCCAACATTCATAAACGTTTATAACGTTACGTGACTGTGATATAAAAGACAAAAGATCGTTGATATTTTACGTCTTAGCCCAATTAAATAGCAAGTTGCCAAGTTGTATACTCCCTCCGTTTTTTTTAATATTGTTGTTTTAATAAGTATTTTTTGTTTTTTAAAAATGTCGTTTTATGTTTTTAATGCAGAAATTTTATGAGTTTGAATTTTCTGACCAATAGAATAATTGCAGTACTTTTTTTATTTGTTGATTTAAAATACTTAATGTTATTTTTATGGAAAACATAAATTTTTTAATTTGTGTGAAAAATCTAAAAAGATAATTTTTCAAAAACGGAGAGAGTATTATGTAGAACTTTTTTTTGTGATGAGTAAAATCATTTGGCAGATTGACTTTTTATTTTTTTGTCGTTGACAATTGGCAGATTGACTAATAAACTGTTAAAAGCAGTTTAATTTACAAAGAGCAACCACTACAAAAATAGCACAACATAACATCATTTTTTAATATAATTTTAGCATTATTTTTCAAATGAAATTCGAATTATAGAGTCATTTTAAAAAATGATACTAAATCTAGTGAAGCTAAAAATATTTTACATCGTTTTCATAAATGATGCTAAAAAGAAAATTTAGTATTATTTATTTTTTCTTTGTATCATTTTTCTTAAGCGTTTCTACAAAATATTTTAACATCACTTTATGAATTGACGTAAAATTTAGCATTATTATTTTTTTCTTTGTGTCATTTTAAAAAACGTTTCTAAAAAATTTTTAACATCATTTTAAAAATCGACGTAAAATCAAGCATCATTTTTGTGTCATTTTTTAAAAACGTCTCTACATAAATTTTAAAAATTTTTAAATTTAGAACAGTAACATAAAATATATAATTAATATCAAGCTAAAAATGATGCCAAATTTAAGATTTATAACAATTCATGAACAATTATATAAAATATTAATATTAATATAAATAAATCAATAATTTGAGTCAATTATTATTTCTAAAATTTATCATATTATATCAAAAGTATTTTTAGTTTAAGAAAGTAAAATAATATATAAAAATTATCTTGGAAAAAAGTAAGATCATAACCAAAATCATTAACCAAATGTATTTCTCCATTCCCCATAGATCTTGTGCCTCTGTCACATTTTCACCTGAATCTGCAAGGCANTATCAAAAGTATTTTTAGTTTAAGAAAGTAAAATAATATATAAAAATTATCTTGGAAAAAAGTAAGATCATAACCAAAATCATTAACCAAATGTATTTCTCCATTCCCCATAGATCTTGTGCCTCTGTCACATTTTCACCTGAATCTGCAAGGCAAAACGAAATTTATTCAGATGAGTCAGTTTTTAAATCCATAATTGCATTCACAGACAATCTAAATCACAGACATTAAAGTCAACATTAGTCAACGATTAACACAGTTTATATTGCTTTGTAATGAGAAGATGCAACCTCGAAAAACTTATATCGATCTTCACTCGATGCTCCAAAAACACACAACTAAATTCATACTTCAAGAATTGGAATCGACCAATAAATTTGTAACAAGACATCACACAGTAAAACAGAAAGTAGAAAACCACATGGGACTGCTTTCTTTTCTATATTTCTTCTTTCTTCTCCTATGCAGTACTAAGAAAACTTAGGAAGGTTTAATACTATCTTAGGTTATTACTACACCTTATAGAGCCGATCCTGAAATTATGGGGGCTTGAGACAAAAAAAAATTGGGCTAATATTTCAAGTATTTGTTATTTGGGCCAAAATTCTTAAAAAAAAAATTGGGGGCCTAAAAAGTTATGTAAAATAAAATTAAAAATTGGGGATCTGAGACCCATGTCTCATAGGTCTTGGCCCAAGACCGGCCCTGCTGATAACATGGAGACAAGCAACCAGAAAATCCATTAAAGGAAACATATTTATCTANCTCATAGTAATTTAGTTGAATAATGTCCACATGTTTGCTGTAGTATGGAACATTACCAACCCTTGGATTTTGGTCACGAGAAGATGCACAACTCATGGTTTCAGCTGATATATAAACCTCACAATTATGTGTTTTCAAATCACCTTCTCGTTCTATAGTTCTATATTTAAATCCATTAATGTTGTATGATGAGAACTTCAAAACTCTATCAGATGGACCCTTAGATATAAGTCGAATATCATCATTAATATCATCTATCTTATCTTTTTCTACTTGTTGTCTAAGCCATTTGTCAAAATGAAGATGGATCTCCCGATCAACATTCAAAGTAAATCGCCGTCTCCTACCACGAGTGTTAGTTCTTCTTAACTCATCTTTAAAATTTCTAGAATTATATTTTTTTAAAATGGGTTAGTATATAACAATAGTCCATTATAGAAAGGTTAAGTGATTCTTACTCTCGTAATTCATCCATAAATGGGCAGCTAATCAAGATATAACGATGTGCTTGTTGTTTTTCTCTGAGACTTAATGTTGCATATTGACTAGCACCACTACATCTCCCCAAAGGTGGAAAGACTATGGGAATTTGTGAATCATGCCCTAGATTATGAGTTGATATTGGAAAATCGTTTACTCTTACAATGCGGTTAAACCGTGTATCTATCCCTTCGAGATACATCGAACAAAATGTTAGACACTCATCTGCCATATATTGTTGACATATAGATCTTTTAGGTTGTGCACGATTTCTTACATATGACTTGAAACGCCCAAGAATCCTTATGAAGAAAGGAATTAGTTAACTTTAAGTATATATAATATATGTGTATTTTAGTTTTATTTACACTTACCTCTCAACTAGTGATAAACAATAATTTGTGGATTCTATGTCTAACAAGTAATCCTAAGACTACTTATTTTTTTCATTGTAGTATTTAGGTGTCAACCCAATGGGGAGCAAATAACTCAATAAGACTTATGAGAATCATATTTAGTCAAAGAAAATAGAGATTGGTTTAAAGTTAACATCCTAATAAGCATAAAACATCAAAGTGAACAAAGGTCAAAGATAGAAAAGTCAATATAATTAAGCAAAAATCAACTAAAAATTCAAGATTCAAATAACAATTAAAAGCTAAGCAAATGAGTCAAGGTTATTGACTACGAAGGAGGCAGAGAAGGTAGAATTTTCATAATCTATTACTGTATAGATTAAGTTTTCATACGCAGAGATGATTTTAACATTAAGATTTTCTTTCCAGAGAAGAATTAGACCCCTCCCCATGACCATGAGGTGGGACAATGGAGTAGTTTGATAAATTCATAAAACATAGTTTTCGGATTACAAAATTGTTCTCATTTTTTGTCTCCGAGAGGAAAACTATGTCAGGAGATAATGTCTTGTGAATCTTCCTTAGTCGCCGAATTGTCTTGGAATTCCCCAATCCTTGACAGTTCCAAGCCACAACTTTTAAGAAAGATGATCGGACGGATTGTGAAAATCCATCACTCCTTTTGGAACCGATGAGGAAGGTCCTGCAACAGTGGATCCTATTGGGGCATCCTTCTTCCTAGTTATGGCCTTGGTGGCATACGTGAATCCTGGTCAAGTTGGACTTTCCTTCGGGGTGAGACTCCAACTTGTCTAACCTTTCGTTTTTTTTAATTCATGCCCGCAATAGCCTTCTAAGTGAGTTATATTTTCCTTTTTCCTGGATGTCTCCCTGGTTTCCTCCTTTGAATGCTTCTAATGGGATAGAAACCTACTAGGCTGCTTTCTTCTAACCTTGCTCCGAGTCTCGCAAAAGCTGGGATTCGATTTTGAGTAGGATTTCTTTGAATGTCTTCAGCCGCAAGATCCTCAATTTCCATTGGATCAGTTAAATCTAGCTTGGGAGATTAATGAATTACGTACTATCTCTTCAGCTCTATGCATAATTAAACCTTTTTCCTCCGCTTGTTTGAGACAAATTTTTCTTGTTGCGATTTCAGTGGGATCTGCACAGATTGCACATTGGGTCAAGACCTCTCAGACTGTTCGCTGCTTTCTTGACAGCCTGGTGGGAATTTGTAAGGTGTGGGTCATTTTCTAACCCCAATTTATCTAAAGTCGGCCTTCTTTAGCGAGAATTATCTAAGGGTGGTGAATCCACCTGTCTATGTATTCTCCTCTCACTTGCCAATGGCCGTGAATCAGCTCTAGTGATAAGGGATCCACTAGTTGAATGAGATTCTAGTCCCCTGTGGGGAGAGACTGGCTTAGGGATGGTTCTTGGGCCCTTTGAGTTACTGTGGTGTAGATCCGAGTGTTTATGTGAAGAGATCCTTTGTTCGGTTGCTCGAGATCTAGTATTAGATCGAGATACATGTCTGTAGACCGGAGGCTTATGGGGACCTCTCTCACGATTATGGATTTTTGTCCTCTCGTGATGGTCGTACGCTGTCTTTCTATGATGTGCAAGCCTTGACGGATTGTCATATGTTCTTGTCGGAGCCAGATTTGATCCCGAAGTAAAACTTCTATGAAAGGATTATATGCTTTATGTTCTATTGAGAGGGATCTTAGTCCTCGGGGAGGGAGAGGGGACTGGTGGCAATCTTTTACCTCGTGAGAGAAAAGGTAACATCTGGAACAAAGGTAACCTTGATTTCCTCGCTGGAACTGAACTCTATAATAGAGGAGAAAATGATTGGTTTTAGTCCATTTATCATCACTCTCATCTTTGCCGCAACAAAGGATATTTTAACTTCTTCAATGTTCCCATTATCGTTGCCAATATTTCTTAGAATTATCTTTGTCCAGAGATGGACATGAAGGTCTTGAACACTTATTCAGAAAGGAATTTGGGATGGGAAGGAGGAGTGTAAAGTCGGTTCCCATCTTTGCAAGATAACCATCCACTTTGCAAAATGGTAAGGTTGATTAAAGAGAACTTTTTGTAGGTCTACTTCTGAGAAAAACTGGAACTTGAATTTTGTTTGGCCTAGATATGCTCCTACAAGTCTTGTTTCAAGTTTCCAGAGGTTTGAGATTAATGGTATAAGCGACCAGATCCTCTGTTGCTTTGGATTTATCAGTCTTCCTATTAGAGTGAGTCCAAATCTTTGAAATATATTTGTATTTTCTGGAGAGTCGGCCCGTATTCTCCCCACACAAGGTGGAGAGGATGGGGTAACAGGTATGCTTTTACCTTTTTCGCATAAGAGAGTCGTTTACTCATTTTAAGAGTAGATCTGAGAGATTAAATAAAAAGTCGTTGGTCGGTGGTCGAAATTTCCTTAACAGATCTCTCTTGTACCTCGTACAAGAGGAAAATTCCAAGATGAGTTAGTGAAGGAGCGAATGGGTCCTTGATGTTCCCTGTGCCATAAATGTAGAGATCTTGTTCTCTTCTATAGTAAATGTGTTCTCTTTCAGTTAGGAGGGAGAATCCATTTACTAGAGGGAAGGAAAAGCTGAGAGACTAAAATTATGGTAGAATTTCGCTGTTGACTTAAGGTATCCGTCGTTGACAAATCTTTTCCACGGAGGAGATAAGATTGGGAAAAGTAGATACGGTGGAAATTCAAATTTAGAAAGGTGTCTTGGGTTTCGTGCCTAAAAGAAAAGTTAGAGGATTTGTTCTTTCCTTGGAGATATGCATCTGCGGCGATTTTGTAGTAATTTTTCTGTATATGAAATTACACTCAAAAAGAAGCTTGAAATCGTCATTATAGTTTTTTCACAAACACTCTCTTAAAACCCTAGCAGCAAGCACCTTCTTCCATGGCCTCCGCCATCTCTTCCGGTGAGTGTGTGTCGGAGCCTCCTTTATCATCTCATGTTGTTCCCGTTGTCTCTCTCGTCGCAGCCACCAGAGCTTCTTTCCCATCGCTTCTTCCTTTGGATCCAGATTTGAAAAGGCCTCCACCACCGAACCTGGACTCTGCTGCCACTTCTGTTGAAGCTCCGCCTGTCATGTCTCTCCAAGCTGTAGAGTTCGTGGTCTTCATGCTTCTACCTATCATGAACAGATATGCGTTTTCTTTGAGAAAAGTGCGGTTTGCTTCGAGATCTCTGTTGATGGAAGCGCTTAGTTTTGTATGTTTACCGTTAAAGGAGGGCTACTATTGTTTTGTTTTGCATTGTAGAACCTTCCTGTCACCTATGGCGGGTCAAAACAAGTGGATCATGAGATCTGAGTCTTTAAGAAGCCTTAAGTGCCACTCTCTCCAATTTTTCTCACCGCTTGAAATGGATCTCCGCTGCCATAAACCACCGCGTTCTGTCCTTCATTCTTGTGCTTATCACCGCCGTGGCTTACTGACTTGTTCGGATTTGAGGTACTCGTATGAGGTTATAGCGGCTTGATTACAGGATTTAGACAGTAAACTTGAGGAGCTTAAAGTCTACGAGGTTTCTTTAGATGAAACTCCCTCTTTGTCTTTTGACGTGGACCATACCACTTGGAATTTCAATAAATCTGCTGACATAGAGACTGGTTATTACAGCCCTTTAGAATATAGTAGTTTTCGTGTGTTAATCTTTAATCTCTTTCAAAATCAGTATGATAAAGACTTGCGGTATCATGTCTGGCATCATTTTGAGTATGTTATGATTGAGATGAATATGCTTATAATTTTATCTGTTTCCAGGGTGATTAGTGGTGATGTCTTGTCAAAATCATATGATTATTGGATCGAGATACTTATCTCTATACTCCAAAATCATGCAAATCTTTATTTCATGATCACCAACTCTGGGTTAAGTGTGGTGGTTGTCGACAACCCTTTGGACAACTC
>OVAV01001355.1:0-13587 GCA_900406375.1 Iberis amara
TTTGCTTGAGATTGATTGCCAAGGAATTGGAATTGGTTGCTAATGTCTCTGCTGTCTAGGGAATAGCTCATTGTATGAGGTATATTAGGTACTTAGGTAGTTCAGGATGGATCCCAAGTTAATTACCCTTGTCCTCAGGAACTGCTTAGCACTTGTTTACATCTTTCACTCTCTTTGCTTTTACTCTGTTTTTGCATCTTAGTCTTTTATGTTTCTTTTTCTGTTTGTGCACTTTACTTCCAGCATGTTCACTACACTTAGGATCTGTTAGTAAACCAACCCCTTTTTCATATTTGGCTTGACTTAAGAGCATTCACTGCATCTTGTCTGCTAGCACATTTCCCATTATGGATTGACACCTTACATACTACAATGACCATGATAGTGGTGTAAGAGATTTGATACTTAGAGACCTAAAAAACTCTACTATCATAGTATATGTGTTGAGTTCCTCTGTAATTTCTGCATAGTCAACGTCTGCATCAGAGGACTCATCATCATTGCTTCTAATGTGTAGATTTGAGTCCTCTTGTGTTTTAAGTGATGATCTAGTGTATACGGTTCATCACAGAACATACACAGCCCCTTATTTCTCTTATCTTGCATTTCATCGTAAGAAAACTTTCGGGTGGGTTTGGGGGAAAAATTTTTAGTGGTGATGAGTTTAGGGTGATTAGTGTTTAGAGGGCTGGACATTGTATTCTTGGACTTTTGGTGCGGTAGGTTGGGTTTAGAAAAAGGTGAGGTAGTATTTGGTAGTGGTGAATAGATTTAGGGAATGGATTGAAGGGAGCTTTTACGGATCTGTCAGGGGAAATCTGCAGGTACTTTTCGTGGGGCATAGCTAACTTTTCAGCTTCAACAGTAATTGTAGTCCCAAACTGACGTATGTGTAGGTCCAGGTGTGGATTCAAGTTTATTAGAAAAATGCTGAGGGTGTGCGCTGGCAGGAGAGAGAGACTGGTGATTGCAGATTCGAATTTCTCGTGGTATTCTTCTACACAATCATTGCCTTGCTTTAAACTCACCAATTCCGATAACGAATAGTCGTATAGTCCGGCGAATCTATTTACCAAAGATGCTAAATACACAGGCTAACTAGGACAACCTCTGTGAATGATGTTGATGAAGTTGCAATGCCACTCCAAAGCCTTTCACTCGAAATGCATAGAAGCATACCTTATCTTCTGCTCAGGAAGAGTTCCATCAATCAACCAGAACTTCTCGCATTTGTAAAGCCATTCTTTCAACATCGTTCCATCGAATAGAGGAAATCCAACTCTTGAAAATTGAGAGTTTGGACCATTTGGCTGATGTTGCTCCGTCATCAAATCCAAGTCTGGTGGAACTGTTTCAGTTGTATGTTGATGTACCAAAATGAAATTAGGGTCAGTAGGATCTGGAGGTTTGTTTGTTTGTGCTCCAGGTGGTTGTTGGCTGCCTAGAGAAGAGCTTGGATCATGTGGCCGTTTTCCTGGGTCGGGACCTCGTGAGAAGTACTCCGCCATCATTGACCTCATCTCATCCGAGAGTTCTGATATTTTGGTTGTTACCGAAGCTTCGGGACCCTTCACCTTCTGATTAAACTCGTCAAGTCTCTTGTTAACTTCAATAAGCGACTGGGTGCGTGTACCGTCCGCCATGGAAACAAGAGCTCTGATACCAATGAAACGGTGTAAGTGCTGATAGAGTCTCAACCTCAAGGATTCCACTGAATCCGAAGTGGTTAAGAAGATATAATCTCAAGAAGTGAAAGGATATTAGACACTCACCTTGAAGAACTTATAACAATGGTGGAAAGATGAGAATGAAACAGAGTAATGGAGAGAGAGTGTGTAATTTTAGTGAATATCGACTTAATCATTTCCAGGGCTAAAACCCAGTTACATATAGAGGATGGACTCTGGTTTACAAACCAAACCAGTTACAAATTGAAACCAAAGCTTTTATTTATTTAACTGAGTTACAACTTATGTGATGTTGTAACAGTCAGCCATGAAACCTTGAGCGTACGAGTTCTCACACTCGAGGAAGTCAAGGAGATTTTGTCGGAACAGAGAGTGACGCCATTCGTCGAACAAAGCATTGCGTCGAGAAAGAGGAAGAAGAGAAAGTAGTAGAATTTGACCTACAAATGGCTAGAGACAAAATGAATCGGACCAAATCTCGGCTTCACGAAAAACGAACCAGCCAAAATCGGCGCCACCACCTGCGGTGAAAGCTTCAAACGATGACCTCGATACGCGGCTCGAGAGGATTTAGGGCGAACAAACCTTTTGGAATCTTTTGTTTTTGCTAGCTTTTTTTTGTCAACCATATATATATATTAAGTTTGAAACGTTAAAAAAATATAACGGATAGTAGCCGATGATCGGTGTAGGTATACATATTTAGCATAATAGTCTGCTAAGTTATTTATAATACGAGGGATATGTAAAAATGTAGAGGGAAGACGGAGAGCTAGAATGTCCCAGCAATAAGTGGTTAAAAGAGAAATGAGAGGTTGTCCTACTTGTTGGGTTGTCATCGTGTCATGTACAACCTGGATTAATTGGAGATTGTCGGAGTAGCAGATAATTGGATAGTAATTGGCGCGATGTAAGTGAGTAACAGCTTCCAACATTGTCGTTGTTTCATTGTGGGCAGGACTTAGCGCAAAAGGTAGGGACATAAAACCACAAAGAATTGTCGTTGTTTCAAATTAGTTGTATCAATATAATATTGGATCATTATGCTGCATTTCTCTATACATTCAATATTTGATGATGCATATGACATAATTAGAAACACGGGATGTACATTAGCTGGAAATTTTTTTTCTATTTCATAAATGTTATCATACAAGGCATCATATTAGCTAAGATACTCAAATCAATTTATTATTAGTGTTTGTCTTCCAGCCTTTTTAGACTAACCTACCATTTAATCCAATGCATAATTCCTCGGTAATCTTGGACAAGATAATAAAAATCTCTCTCAAACTATCACCGCAACTAAACATATCTTAAGGAAATGTTTGAGCTTTTAAGAGTATATAAAGATCATCATCATCCACAAGCCGGAATGGTAGGAACTAACGGTAATGTTGCGTCTCTATCACACATATCTGGACTAATGTTTATGACTCCTTCACCCTGCAATGCATAGTTATGAGGTTACAATGATATGCAAATTAAAATAATTAAAAATGTTAAGTTTTGAATTCAAATTTAGTTCATTAGTAATATATTATAGATATTATGACCACGACCCGTCCTGAGATCAAGCAAAGCAAGCACGAGCTTGCGATCTATTATTTATTTTCAAAATTTTAGTTTAAGAATCAGCCCATTTTTTGTAAAATTACGCAAACCAGCCTATTTTTTATTATTTTAGACTGCGACCTTTAAGATCTCAGGTCCGGTCGTGGTTATGACCATCGAATCCGGCCTAGGTTTGTACTGCAACAGATGGACTCTTTATGTTATTCTGATCTTTTTATCCCATTATTTTTCAGTGTATCCAGGTCAAACCCGACTATTTCGTGGTTCAGCAAGGCCCTTAGCACAAGCTTTCTGTTAGCCACAACGTAGCGATCTTCTAAAATGTATTAACCCTGAAACTTCCCAGAGTTTATAACAAAAACCGTTGATCCTCAACTACCACATGCAAAGTCCGTAGCTGACTTAAATATATTGATGATTGACTAGACTGGTAATGAATTATTATTATTATTATTTTTTTTTGAAACACAATATATGCCATTTCACTTGCATAAACACAAATGTTTGGTCCACCATAACATTCCATATACAAATATTAAGTTAAATAAGAACAAAAGAGTACTTAAAAAATGAACAAAAGAAAAATCTAAGAGTGTTTAAAAGAATTGTGTAATATGTGTGTAATGTGACATATACTAATACCATTAAATAAATAAAAATTATTGAGAGAAACCAGAGCTTAATCAATTTGTGATCATCTCCTTATATTAAATCTCTCTCTAAGTGGAGATCTATCTCTCTCTAAGTAGAGCTTCGTTTCTTCGCTTGCATGCGACGATTTGCCTCCGTGCTACTGCGGTTTCCCATCATTTCATTCTGCTCAGATAAGCTCAATCCACATTGCTCTCTCTGTTTTCTCAAATGTCTTCTGATTTATGGCTAAACCTCCAAAACCTTTCGTTAGGCTCTGATCGCGCCCCCTTCCACCCCAATGCAAACGGCCAGCAACGCCGAGAACGGGAAAACTATCTCAGCCTAGTAGTCTGATGCATGCATCAGACTCACCAACGGATCCATGCTCTCAAGAAAACCCTTCTAAAGGCATGGAAGCTTGAAGGAAAATCGCAAAGTCAGGTCTTAGATGAGTACACTGTGTAATTCTACTTTCAAAAAGAACATCAACTACTTCAAGTACTTGATTCTGGTCCATGGTCTTTTAGAGAATGGATGGTCATAGTTGATAGATGGACAAATCGACACTCTGAAGACTATCTCAAGATTATACCCTTCTGGGTACAAATCCTTCACATCCCGGATGATTATAGAGATGAAGAAATGGTCCGGGAATTGGGAAATCTTATGGGTTATGTTGATGATGTTCGACTGAAGGATCCCTATAATGGTAAGGAGGCTGAAGCTTGGGCTCATATCCACATTAAAACCTCTACAAAGCTTATTTTCTCTCGGTTCATACAACTTCAAAAAGGATCCCCTACCCTGATCAAATACCGCTATGATAAGCTTCAGAAATTTTGCTTCAAATGTGGGGATTTGGCACATGAAGATTCAGAATGTCCCCTAATTGATGAAGACAATCATCCAGAGTATATTCCTCTTGACAATGCGATTGTTCCTGCTCTGCCTCCAGCTGATGGAAATTCTCACTTACCTCAGTCTATCAAGCTCTCTTTCCCTGATTTACAGATTGATACTCTTCTACCCCCACCCAATCTTCCTCTTCAGCCAATACAAGATTCACCAATGAACCAGATGAAGACCAATGTAGAATATGGTTTGAAGAGAAAGGCTGAACAAGCTTTAATGGATGATGCTAGTTCGTCTAGTAGACCAAAGTTTAGACAGAAGATGAAATCAAAGGGCATGGTGGATACCCCGAAATCACCCCTAGCTAAATGAAGATTTTCCATTGGAATTGTCAGGGTTTAAGGAACCCCCTGACGATTCGACAACTTTTTGAGCTCAAGCATATATATAAGTCTGAGTTAATGTTCCTCTCGGAGACTAAAAATGCTGAGGACTATGTTTTGTATATTGGAGCCCAGCTTGGATATAATAAGTTTTTTGTGCACTCTCATGTGGGTTTAAGTGGCGGAAATAGCAGTGTTTTGGACTGATTCAGTGAATCTCTACCCACCTCAACATTCATCTTCGCATCTAAATGAATTTTGGCTTCAAGACAGAGGTACAATGTATAAGCTGGTTTACATCTATGGGCCTCCAAACAAGGCAGATAGACAGAGACTTTGGTCTTTTTTGAGTAGAAGTAGGGACTCTAGTAGCTCAGCCCCAAACCTGGGACTCTATTTTGGGGATTTTAATGACATACATTCTCCCTTTGAAAAATCAGGAGGTCTACTTCGAAGTGCCTCATCCTTTGCCTCTTTCAAACAAATGATACATAGTCTCCATTTACTAGATTTACGTACCTATGGGGGCCAGTACACATGGTGTGGAAACAGGCATAGTCACTCTATTCATACAAGAATAGATGAGTCATGGCTACTGCTGACTGGAATAATCTCTTCTCTTGAGCATTTGTAAAGTTACTGCCATGGGGAACATCTGATCACAGGCCCCTCCTTATAGACACATCTTCCTGGTCTTGGTCAAATTCTCCCCTTTTCAAGTATGACAGAGGCTGGAAAAATGATGACAGAGTTCAAAGAGAAGTTCAACAACATTGGCAGCCTCCATCCTATGTTCTTCTAGATTCTTATTCTCAAAAACTACAGAGATGTTCACAAGACCTTGCCAAATGGAAGAAGCAACATCATAGAAACTCATCTCAGATGATTAAAACTGTCAAAGTCCAACTACAGAGAGCATATGAAAGTCCTAAACTGGATTTTCATTACATCAGAAGTCTCAAGTCTACTTTGGCAAAGGAATATAGAAAAGAGGAAGAATACTATAGAGCAAAAAGCAGAGTCCAGTGGTTACAAGGAGGTGATTGCAACTTAAAATATTTTCATGCCAAGATGAAGCAGCGTAGGCATATGAATCGTATTCTAATGGTTGAAGACAGCAATGGCCAACTTCACCATGATAAGAGCCATATCCCTCTACTTTTATCAACTATTTTCAGTAGTTGTTCACTCAACCATTATCTGATAATGCTTATTATGATTTTGCAGCCTTTGATACTATGCAGCCAAAGGTTACTAATCAGATTAATACTAACCTCACACAGCCAGTCACAGATTTGGAAATCTCTCAAGCTCTCTACCAAATGAATGATAGCAAGGCCCCCGGACCTGATGGGTTAACCTCTGCATTCTTCAAAAACCATTGGTCTATTATAGAAGATGATACACGCAGCTTCATTCACAATTTCTTTCAACACAATCACCTGGAGCCTGGTATTAAACATACTTTCATCTGTCTAGTTCCAAAGATTTCTCAGCCCCAAAACCCAAGAGATTATAGGCCTATCAGCCTTGCTAATGTTGCCTACAAACTAATCTCTAAAATACTAGCCAACAGATTGGAACCACTTCTCTACCAACTAATCTCCATTAATCAATCAACTTTCATCCCGGAGAGGCTAATTACAGACAATATACTGGTAGCCCATGAACTCCTGCACTCACTTAAAACCAGGAAAAGAATTCACCCATCTTTAGCTATAAAGCTTGATATTACCAAGGCTTTTGATAAAGTCAACTGGGCATTTTTAGAATTCATGCTAAAGAAAATGGGTTTTGCAGAGCAATGGTGTAGATGGATTATGATGTGTGTTACCACTCTTACATTCTCTGTATTGATCAATGGAACTCCAGTAGGCTGCATTAAACCACAGAGAGGAATAAGGCAAGGTGATCCCATCTCACCCTACCTGTATCTAATTGTGTCTGAAGGTTTATCTTTTCTTCTAAATGATTTAATGGAGAAAAACATGATAAGTGGGTATAAGACAAGTCGAAATGGGCCATCAGTCTCACATCTATCCTTTGCTGATGATTGTCTATTGTTCTGCAAGGCTGACTTGAATGAATGTACTGCACTTATGAATAGCCTAAGACTCTATGGTACTCTCTCAGGGCAGGAGGTTAATTTTCAAAAATCTAGTATGATGTTTAGTAAAACTTGCCCCTTCCCTATTCAGATGCAGCTACAATCTATCACCCAAATAACTAAAGTAGGAGGTTTTGGCAAGTATCTGGGGCTCCCAGAATTAATAGGAAGAAATAAGTCAACAGTTTTTTCTTCCATTCTGCAAAGGGTAAAGGCTAAACTTGAACACTGGTCTACAAAATTCTTGTCCTTTGCAGGAAAATAAGTCACGTTGAAAGCAGTGATAACAGCCTTACCCACCTACAGTATGTCTTGCTTCTTGCTCCCCAACTCTGTCCTGCAGAAAATCACTCAGATGATGAGACAGTTTTGGTGGAGTTCTACTCTAGACAGACACAAGATCCATTGGGTTTCATGGGGAAGAGCTACAAAATCAAAAGCATCTGGTGGGCTTGGATTCAGGGAGCTCTCGTATTTCAATGTAGCAATGGTAGCAAAGCAAAGTTGGAGAATGTTGAATGACCCCACCTCCCTCCTCCATCAGGTATTCAAATTAAAATACTTCCCTTCTGTAAATCTCTTAGATTCTGTTTTGCCCTCAAGCCCTAGTCATGCATGGAGAAGTATCCATAAAGGTCTCCAGCTTCTTAAGAGAGGCCTATACTGGATAATTGGGGATGGGAAAACAGTTAGAATATGGAGAGACAATTGGATACCTTCTGATAACTCCTATACCCCTGCCCCCTTACCAAATTTTGTGGTGAACATGAAGGCTACTGTAAATTGCCTCTTTCGGCCTACAAGAAATGAGTGGTCTTTATCAACTTTAGCTACTCATTTCCCATCACCTGAGGTTGAAAAGAATAGAGCTATCCGTCCCTCTATTTTTATTGGTTCTGATAGACCAATGTGGAAATACTCAAGAACGGGTAATTACTCAGTGAGATCTGCCTAT
Source organism: Iberis amara (assembly GCA_900406375.1). Classification (NCBI taxonomy): domain Eukaryota; kingdom Viridiplantae; phylum Streptophyta; class Magnoliopsida; order Brassicales; family Brassicaceae; genus Iberis; species Iberis amara. The sequence continues at coordinate 8,194 of OVAV01001355.1, forward strand.
CATCTTCTCCATGATACCTACCTCCCTGATGCAATGACTTAGTCATCAGTTTCCCTACACAAAACCATATGGAGACTCTTTGTTCAACCAAAAGTCCAACATTTTATTTGGAGATTACTTCATAGAGGTTTGAGTGTTAACCATGAGCTAGTTACCAGAGGTATTAGAGTGGATGATCTTTGCAGTCTGTGTGGTGAGGACACTGAGACAATATATAATCTCTTTTTTGGCTGTCGAGTATCAAAAGAGTTATGGCAGATTGCTCCTTTTGAGAAACAATCTCTTATAAATTTTAATGGGAATTTACAAGACTCTCATGCATATGTCCTTCAGCTCAAGATGGTCAGCCTTGATTCAATTCAGGATTCTTTTAGAACAGGTCTAGCACCTTATATTCTCTGGAGGATCTGGAAGTCCAGAAACTCTCTTATCTTCCAAAATAAGAGATGGGCTCTTCCTGAGATTATTCACAAGTCTGTTTCAGACCTTCAACAGTGGTCACAGGCACAACAGTTAACCTGTCACTCTCAGATGAGTTCACATAGGGAACCACAGCACAATTCCCTGCATTTACAATCTCCTTCTTCCCAGATTGTTAATCACAACCTTCCTGTTTTGTTCACAGATGCAGCATGGTCCTCTGCTCAAGATTGCATTGGTGTAGGATGGGTACTCTTACAAGGTCCAACAACTCTGATGACTGGTTCCTCATCCTTGCCATCTGTATCCTCTCCTTTTGAAGCAGAAGCTATTTCAGTAAAGGAAGGTATCTTGCAGGCTCGGAGAATAGGTGTTGAAGCCCTAATCATCCATAACGACAACAAGGAGCTGATGATGACTCTGGAAAAAGCCTCTCACTCATATGGTCACCAAAAAGTCTGAAAGCACCATAGTACTAGTACTCTTTCTGATATTGTTTATGTATCAAAATCTTTCTCTTCTCTGTCGTTTATCCATGTATCACGTAATTTCAATTTTTTGGCTCATGATTTAGCATCTAAAGCTAAACGTGACTTATCTAATTATGTTGTAAAACTTTTGCCTTAGTTAATATATATTATCTTCGACAAAAAAAAAATACTAATACCATCAAATAATATATAAAAGAATATTGTTTTAGGATTTTTTTTAAAGCATAGTCTTATAAATAAGGATGCTTGGCCTGAAATCTTCCAAAGCGAAAGAAAAATCTAAGTATTGTATTTTTCTTTAAAGTTCTTATTAAATTCTTATCTCTCTCTCTTTATATATTGTTTTCCATCTAGAGGAAATAAACAAACATACAGAAACAAACAAATACAAAGACAAAATCGGCGTTCAAAAAGGATAAACCCGAAAACAGAGGACAAACCTGGCAAAACAAGAGGCGAACAACAAAAGAGGTGCCAACATAAAACGCGGGCGGAACAAACTAAAGACTCGACCAACCAAACTATCACTAAGAAGGACCCTGAAAGGAAAGAAGCTTCTAGATCTCTCTTTATATCTCTCTTTCCACTTTATATTCATCTTTCATTGATCCTATAAAACATACTAAGGGGTTGTACCTACTATTTACAATTTTGATAGTAGAATCATTAACCATGACAGTAAAAGCTTTGAGTCTTTTTTATATTTGAAAAGGTAATAAGATGATGTATATATGTTTTTCAATTATATCTAGACAAGGGATTATACTCTATGGTGTCATCTTGTGGAACCTTCACATCAAAAATCTTATTAATAACAAGGAGAACTGCTGAATGGGTTATGATGCTCAAATACCTTGAAAATTTATTGGCAACATTTTTTATTAGTTTATGTAGCATTTTTCCTTTAATATGGATTTTAGTCTCTCACGAGAAGTAGAAAATGCACTATTCTTATTACTAGAACTACAACATAGTCCATCTTGTATCCTTATCCAAAGACAAAGCCCAGAGATAAGCTACCCCATAGTTATGAGTAAAAAGTACGAAAACTATATGAGAGTACGTAGCACTCCAACATTAATGTCGGTAGACTCCTACATTAGACGAAGAAAAAATATTATCTTTCAAACAACAAGATGATGAAAGACCATTCCCCAAAATGTTCTATATATAAATATTTACATTTTATTTACCTTATGACCCTATGGCATGAAGGAGAATGAGTGTTTGCATGTCCTTATATCAAGTCAGTTGATTCTCTTGGAAATACCAAACACTCATTTGTTGATGAGTCAGGCCACAAATTTTTTGATACATGTGAGTCATTTTGGTGTTTGAAAGAGATCTCAATTGTTCCATCTTTTATCTTATGGATAGAGAAGTCTATAGACTATATTGGCATGCTACTTTCATGCAATTTATCATACTTTGTTACCCATGACTTTGGGAGTAACTTGAGTAGCTTGCCTCCTAGGATTTTCCTTTGGATATGAATGAAAAACGGACTATATATGTTGCGATTCTAGTTGTTTGAGAAATGCATCTTATGTGTCTCATGGGTGACTTAAATCCATCACATGGTTTTGAAATTGGTACGCCATTTGGTGCTGCATTTTTGATGTAGATGTGTATCCAACTTGTGGATTCCCACTAATTTATGTTGAATTTACATGTTTTGGTAGATCTGAGGATTTTCCACACAAATAATGAAGTTGGGAGAGAGTGTGTGAAACACAATACCATCTTTCTAATTTATATGTGAAATAACAAAGACTATATATTTTCTCTCTCTTTCGGCGACAGCAGAGGCGATCTCTAAATCTCCATCTTCTCCGGTCACAGGTCCCTGGCCTCCGGTGACCGTTCTCCCCCAATGGCCAAGAAAACGTCCACTGCAAAGAAGAGACCTCATTCCCCAAAAAAACCCTCTTTTTCTCTTCCCAATCAACCCTCTTTCTCTCCTGCCGCCAAGGGCTCGACCTCGGCGCCACCGCCTCTTCCGCCCTCGTCTCCGGCGTCTCCTTCAGATCATAAGACTTTTGTTTCTCCAGATCCCTCTGTTGGCTCTGCCGACACCTCTCCAGGAGCTTCTCTCTCGCACCCGAAGACCATTTCAGATTCGGCTCTGGTTCAAGGAGTCTCCGTCGGGATGTCTACCAAGTTCCAGGCTCCTCATTCAGGTACCCCCCCCCCTCTCCAGACAGCTTCTACAGCATCTCTTGAAGATCCTCGCCAGAAGCATATCCCCAAATCTGCCATGATTCCGGGAAAATCATCTTGCCTTCAATCTTCTTGGTTAGAAGCAGTCACATGTCCTTCTCGAAAATTGTCCAAGAAAGGGCAAGCTTTTAATCTGGAATATGGGGGAAAATGTGTCAAAATTCCAGACTCAGTTATCTTGGAAAACAGGAAGAGATGGGAACATTTCATCATCTGCCAATTCCAAGGGAAAGCACCACCTCCTGGGGTTTTCCACTCCATTGTAAATGGAATCTGGAGCAACAGGCTCAGAGACATCACTATCTCTAAAATGACAGAGAAGTCTTACTTAGCTAAAATCCTGAATCCAGCTACCAGGTCACGAGTGTTGGCCCAGGGTATGTGGCATATTGAGCAACAAGCCATGTTTGTTGCAAAATGGGAGCCCGGTCTTCAGCCGCAACCACTAGAGCTAAAATCAGTCCCGGTCTGGATTGACTTTAAATACGTCCCTCTGCAGTTTTACTCTGAATTCGGGCTAGAACACATTGCTGGTCTCGTTGGGGAACAGGTCTCCTTACACCCTTCTACTGTCAAGATGACAAACCTTGACGTAGCAAGTGTTCTTGTTCTAATAGATCCATCCCAACAGTTACCAGAGGCGGTAAACGCTGAGTTCGAGTCAGGAGAAATTCAGAGGGTGTTAGTGTCGAGCCCATGGCTTCCACCCTTATGCACTTACTGTGATGAGGTCGGACACACCATAAAACGGTGTCCAACAGCACCAATTACCTGTACTCCTTGCAACTCGACTCTCCATAACCAATCAGACTGCCCTAAGCAGAAAAAAACGCTTAAGAAAGCTCCTCCACAACAATGGGTAAAGAAGAAAGCAGATTCGGTTGTCCCATCTAAGGATAGCAACTCAACCTCTGGAATAGAAACTGATAAGGTCCTTGATTCTATCCAAGAAACAGAACCAATTGCCCCTCCTAAAGATACTGCTCCACAAGAGAACCAAGCTGTCAAACCAAGTGACACAGCAAGTGATCCACCGCTGAAAGCTAAGATACACATCAATGCACCACAAGATAAAGGAAAATCTACATAAGCTCCATGATTAATCCCTCCGGATGGACTGGAGTCCGACTACTCAGAAGACAGCTCCGACATAGTACCGGAGCACTCCGAAGAGGACGACAACCCGAATGATGAACCTGATTTTAAGGTTGTTCTATCGAGGAAAACGAAAAAATTGGAAAACAGGAAAAAAAATTTGAAACAAGAAGGCATTTTGGCCAAAGGTAGCACAACAATAACTAGGAGCAGAAGCTCCATCCGAAATTAAAATCCTCTTATGATTGATTTTTTTTGTTGGAATGTAAGGGGATTAAATAAATCTATTCGTAAAAAAAGCCTTATGGATTGGCTTCGGCAAAGCAAAACACTTTTTGGTAGCATTATTGAAACAAGGGTGAAGGAAATAAGGTTTCAGAGGATTGTTGATTCAACTTTCAGAGGTTGGAAAGCGGCAAGTAATTATGAGTTTGCATCATTAGGAAGGATTTGGATTGTATGGGAACCTTCGGTGGCAGTCTCTATTCTTCATAAATCGGATCAAGTTCTAACTTGTCTAGTTAAAATCCCTTCTATAAGACAAAAGTTCATATGCTCATTTATCGATGCTAGAAATTGTCGGTATTGGAGAAGGGCTCTATGGGAAGATCTCAAAAGTTTAGCATCTAATAACACTGTATCTGGCAAGCCATGGATTATCTTAGGCGATTTTAACCAGTCCCTAGATCCGGAAGATTCTCCAGTCGGCGGTTCAAGAATCACAAGAGGTATGCAAGAACTTAGAGACTGTTTTCAGACTCTAGAAGTATCGGATCTTTCCTTTCGTGGAAGCCAATTTACATGGTGGAACAAACAAGTGGAAAACCCGATTGCAAAGAAATTAGACCGGATCCTGGTCAATGACACTTGGCGAACTCAATTTCCCCACGCAATTGGAATTTTAAGTGAACCGTTATTTTCTGATCATTGTGCTAGCGGCGTGCAGATTGACCATATCACTCCCCATAAGAGAAAAAGGTTTATGATCGAGAATCTCTTACTGCAAGATAATATCTTCTTAGAGATGATTAAAGATGAATGGAACGCTCAATTTATCACCGGGTCTCGTATGTATTCTCTCTCGAAGAAACTAAAAGGTATAAAAATCCTGATACGCAGATTCTATAAACAAAACTACTCAGGCATTGAAAAGAGATCAATGGAGGGT
>OVAV01001356.1:0-13583 GCA_900406375.1 Iberis amara
AAGCGTAAATACTCTGCAGAGCCAAAAAAAATAGTGCTCTGACTTTTTTACTCTGTAGAGCCAAAAAATAAACAAAATGAAATATATTGCTTTAGAAATCAAAAATCTCCACAGAGCTTGATTGGTNCTTTAATCAATATGGCTCTGCGGAGATTCTAAAACACTTACCAATCACCACCTATATACAAAAACTTTTACAAAACCTTTTTTTTCCGAATTATAAAAACAAAAGTAACTTATTAGCTAATTTTCTCTACAACAATTTATCTTAGAACCAAAAATCTACAGAAACAACCTTCCCTAAAAACACAATCCAATAAAGGAAATTTTACCAATATTTCTACCAAAATCAAACTAAAAAGGAATTTAAATATTAGCAAGACCACAAAGATAAGTAGTAGGACTTGCTATGTTTTAGAAGAAAAAAATGTATTGCAAAAAACAAATAATAAATAACACTCCACAAATCGGGTGAATATGTTTTATACCACTATATATAGTATACTAAATACTTTTTCGGTAGTATATCTTTTTTACCTCTAATTAGTTTATATTACCTTCAATATTTGCAGCCTTTAGCAAGAAAATATTCAAGTCAAACTTTTATAACTATGTTTACAAAAAAAGAAATATATACTAAATTTTATAAAAACAAAAAAATATATAGCTTTATATAACTCTCTTTTGTATATATACATAAGAGATGTGTTAAACAAAGCTGTAGAAGAGATTTCAGACGTCAAACAAAATAAATCAGACATGACTAAAGAACAGATTGGTCTTTGTTTCATCATCTTCTTATGTCTTTCTTCTGGTAATCTAATCATCAGACTTTATATAGTTATCTAGTTAAAATTCTTGTCATCTTCTTAGATTTTTTTTTGTTTTTTATATGTTTTATAAAGAAGCCATGGGAGTCGACCCACAGCCACAGCCACAGCCACAGCCAGAGCCACAGCCACAGCCACAGGTATATATTCAAAGCTACTCAGAGTTGAAAATAAATTTTAAAAAGTAAATTAAAAATCAGTCTCATATATGTTTTTAATTATGCTATTTCTTGTAGAGCCAAGGGTCATGGTGTGTGGCGAAACCTGGTATGGAGAAGGCACAGCTTTTAGAAATCATAGATCAAGCATGTGCTCAAGTCGATTGTAAAATTTTAAAGGAAGGAGGTGCATGTTATACTCCTGATAATCTTCATAATCTTGCTTCTGTTGCTTTTAATCTTTATTATCAAGCTCAAGGAAGAGACTATTCGAATTGCAATTACAATGGCACTGCTGCTGTTATTGCTGTAACTGATCCTAGTGAGTTTACATTTACATTTGTGTTTCTTTTTCTTCCTAAACAATTATGTCATCTAAGAATAACTGTTTTAAATTATCTTTCTCTTATTTTCAGGCTACAATGACTGCGTATATGAATTTCGCCAAGTATAATCAATAAAGCCTCATCTTTGTTACAAAAATAAATAAAGAAATCTTTATGTTCTTTGGAATTACAAAAATAATTCTCTTTGTTTTCATGTTGTTTTTGTAGCTCTATAAGACTGAAAAATGATTGTGTTGTAATCGATTAAGTATGAATGAAATATTTGGTGAACAAATACAAATATACAATATATGAAATTTGATTGGTTCAAAAAAAAAATTAAGCTTATATCATAATAGAGAACATGATTGAATGAAGTGATGGATCGTCTTCAAGTCAACCAGAATTAAGAATCTCAAACATTCCATTTCACAAGAAGCAAGAGCAAGAGCTCTATACTCTGCTTCACGAAAGGATCGAGAAATTGTATGATGGTCATGAAATTTTATTATACTTTTTAGAGCGCCATGAGATTAAGGAGTTACCAGATACATACAAAAACCAGTGATAAATTTTCTACTATCGACACAAGAGGCCTAATGCGAATCGGCAAATCCTTTAAGTGTGAGATCAGGATCCGCAGAGTAGAAAACATTTTTGTTACAACCAGAAAAAGTTGGGAGTCTAGACCAATAGGACAACTCCTCAACCAAATGAAAACTATTAGATCACGGCCTCTTGGTTGCCTTTTTCAAATGTAACTTTTACATATATAATCGAGAGCCCTCTAAACTACCTTGAGATGAGATGTACGAAGAGTTGATCAATGTTTACATAACTTGTTGAATGCAAATTTTATATCATGTCTTATTATTGTCAAATACATCAACTTTTAAATAAATAAAAATTGTACCATAAAGAGCACAATTCTTTTTGTGAATTAGATATTGGTAACCTTTGGACCGATCTTACTTGTCTCTAAGCATATCTTAATGAAAGCTTTATGAATGTTTCTTCCTCCAAATCTCCAATTAAAAATGCATTGAAATATCCAATTGAGTGAGTGACTACTTCTTTGATGCAGATACTTTTAATGAAAACTTGATTGTTGCAAGCTTAGCAGTTGATAAACATCGGAAAATCAGAAATGTTATTTTCTACTACGTCTCCAACACATAATATATATATATTTTTTATCTAATAACTTGTATTTTAAAAAATTTGTATTGATATCTATAAATCTGTTTTAGACTAGTTTTTAATAAAGTGTTTTTAGTGTTGAGAAAATAATAAAAGACAGTTATATATTAAAGTTGGTTTTTCATTTATGCATGTCTAATAAATTATCTGCTACATATACAATATATATGTTTGACAAAATATATAATTAAAGTTATTAAAAAATTGTAAAATACGGCAAGTAAGAATTCGTATAAACTTTGACAAAGAACAGACCTATAAATATTAAGTAGCCATAAATTGTTAATTGCCTTCTTTACCTTTAAGGATCATAAATATTAGTTTGAAATATTTAAAGCTATTAGCATAAAATATCAAATCCATAAATTTCAATTTATGTAAACAAGGAAACACTCTTAATGCATATTCTGTAAAATTAGCAAAAGATAAATTACACTTTAAAAGTTATTTCTACTGATAATTTCTGGGATACAAATCTACAATTAAAAAAGAATTGATAGAGCAAAGCAAAGCCATAGAAGAGCTTTGACTTTTGAGACGTCCAACAAAATCAAGCATGACTAAAGCACAAAGATATCTTTGTTTCATCATCTTCTTCGTATACATTTCGTCAGGTCATCTAATCACANATCTACAATTAAAAAAGAATTGATAGAGCAAAGCAAAGCAAAGCAAAGCCATAGAAGAGCTTTGACTTTTGAGACGTCCAACAAAATCAAGCATGCCTAAAGCACAAAGATATCTTTGTTTCATGATCATCTTCTTCGTATACATTTCGTCAGGTCATCTAATCACAACTATAATCATCAGATTTAATATAACTGATCGATCGGTCAAAATTACCTATATACATCGATTGTAATGATGCATATGGGCTTATATATCATTTTGCTTAATGTTTTATTGTAAGATTTCCAAGGTCCATAACTATTACTAATTTATTTTTATTTTTTTGTTTCTTTTTCACAGGAGAACATTTTATGAGAGTCAACGCACAGGTAATTAATTAATTACGTTAAAGATTAATCATAAGAAAATGTAAATAAAATTTAATCTCATATATATGTTTTTGTGCTCTTAATTTGTTGCAGAGCCAGGGGGATTGGTGTGTGGCAAACCCTAGTACGGATGACGAAAAACTTTTAGAAATAATAAATTATGCATGTTCTATAATCGATTGTGGAATTATAATGGAAGGAGGTGCATGTTATTGTCCTAATAATCCCATTAATCACGCTTCTGTCGCCATGAATCTTTATTATCAAGCTCTAGGAAGACACTTTTGGAATTGTGATTTTGATGGCTCTGGTCTCATTACCATAAAAGATCCTAGTGAGTTTTTTTTATTTATTTTTTGGTTAATCTTTGTAAACAATTATATATGTCATTCTTCTTTTTGTATACAAGATTTTATTATTCTTTCTCATTTTTTCAGGCCATGGAGACTGCAAATATCAATTTCGGAAGTAAGCTTTGTTTTTGTTACAAATAATAATTAACAACAAAATCTATATCATTCTATCTATGTATAAGAACAATAAATAATATTTCATTTATCATAATTGCATCTTCTCCGTATCATTTTATCAATTTATTTCATGTGACATAGAAATCCAGATATTTCAGTTAGAAGTTAGGTTAAAAGTTAAATGGTTTTATTAAGTATGAGATCTTCTCGATAAATATGACGTACGTAGCGCTTCCACATTTGATTGTCTTGATGACAATATCATCACGACATTAAGAAATAATCAAAGATGAAAATTGTTATGACGTTATTATATAAAGCTAAATATAGCTTGATTTTATTCCAATATCTTCTTCTTCTTTTTTTACTTGCTTCTTTTTTGCTGTTGTATTATTATATTTTTTGGTCTTCTACTTTGCATTTGGCTCCTCTTCAATAAATAATAGTAGATAATAGATTGTTTATGTTGTATTAATAAATAGTAGATATCGCATATATATTGGTTTTCAAGTTTAAATGTGCTTTATAGATTGTTGGTGATCAGTTTTTCAAAATGCGATTAATTATATATATAACATCCGCACATACAATTATTAATTAGTAATGATATAGGTAGGGTTAGGTTAGGTCTTAATGTGGCAAAATTAATTGTTAAATCACACAAACGAGCAAATGCGACACCATATTATATATATTAAAAAAGAGAGATTACAATATATGTGAATTCGATCTAAGCCCGAAAGAGCTACGAGAAATCACAGCCCAAAAAAAGAATCTATAGTCTAAACAAAGGAATCTAAAATCCAAACAAGAAAAACATTTTACTCGGAACCTAACTGAAATACAAAAAATAAAAATAAATATATATATTTTGAATTGTATAAATTGAAAACAAACATAAATCAAATATAGAGTATAAATTGGGACATGGATTCTCTTTTTTTTTTTTGGTGTTACTATGTTGTTTAGTTTGAATGGTAAGATCTACGGTTATTAATGAAAGTGAGAATCACGAACAAGATGAAAGCGCGTGTGAACATCATGAGACCAAACAATTAGAATCAACCTCGTCTATGAAAATCTCTTCAGATTCTATTCTCACTATATGCCCCCACAAATACAAATACAAAAAAAAAAACTCTTTTTTTTTGCTGGTAGTTGCTAAACGTCAATAGCGACGAACCACTTATTATGATATACTAGGTGATGACCCGCGTAGACACGCGGATGTAATATTTTGTACGTTAGTTTTTAAAAACTTTGATCGTATAATGTTAATTTGTGAATTTATAGTGAGTTTTTTTTTTGTCAACTTAGTGAGTAAATTTTATGATCGTCAAATCATATTTAGTTGCATATCTTGTGTGATACTTAAAAAAGATGTAAAAGAGGTAAAAATATATTTAAAACAAATAAGGAAGATGATTAAAGAGTTTTGGATGGACATGAGGAGAAGAGAGTTGTGATGGTATAGTATCTGTTAATTCAGTGCAGACAACATGATTGTTACAAACATAGAGTGCGTGTCCCATTCGCCATTGACTGCAATCGAAAGATGCAAAAAATCACATCTGATTCTAAATAGGTTATTAAGAACATAGAGGACGATGATGATTTATCATATTATAATATAAAAACTTAGATGAATTTGAATTATTAAAATTAGAAAATTGAACCCTTTAATACAGATCTACGGTTAAAACGGTAAAATTGATGACCCGACAAATAATATGGTTTGGATCTTTTACATAAATTCTCGTCATAAAATCCGCTAAAACTGGAAATCATAAAATATTGATCGACTTATTAAACAATATATTTTATAAATTATAAAATATAAATATGTTTATGGCTTTTTATATTGCATTTTTTCAAATTTTTATTTATTTTTTTGCAATTAAATTGTCAAATTGAAAATTAGTGGTCCTGAGTTTGTTAAATTCAGCGAAAAAATTGTTTTAAGTTCTCCGCTTCTTTACTACTTTCTTGCTTGAGAATCCTCTCAAATTGAAAACATACATAACTATAAGGTTTCGAACTTAACTCTTCACAAACATATATGTGCTACACTTCACTTGTATATAAATTTTGAGCTTTTGTCTATAATTAGACCTAAACTTTTTACAAACAGTTTGTGAAACACAAAAATTAAAAGCAGGCATTTCCCATGTTCTAGGCATTTCTCATGTTCTTAGGTAATATGTTTTATACTTCACTTGTTAACTCTCTTGTGCTACACTACAATAAGAGTGACCATTTGTATTCATATCAAGCTGGTAATACTGTATATGCTGCCACTTCTTTCTAAAATTATATTTTCAATACTTGTGCAACATAAAAAAGAGATAGAAAACATGGACAAAAAGAAAAGTTCCACCTTAAATTCTAAAGAGACTATACAAATACTTTGTCATGCACACTAACATTTGCACCAAGCAAAGCAATGAAAACGTCGAGAGAAGCGTTGAAGAATACCCATAACAACTGTTGCATGATTCCTTCTTGTACAATTAAAGTTAGAGATGTCGGCTCATTGCCAGCACAGTGGGGAAACTAACCCAACATAGACTTCTTACTCAAAATGAAGACACATAAACAAACAAACTACACTAAGAAAAAAAAATTAGTACCAACTTGGCAACAAAAATAATAAAACAGCCTAAGAAAGCAAGAGCTTTAAAGTCCTCTGTTCACATCTAAACAATAAAAATACAGCTTACCAAAGTCACAAGGTGTAAGTGGTTATGATCTTTCCAAACTAAGTACAATCAAAAACAAAGAGCAGTTAAGCAATATAATAAATTTGAGTAGATGATGAAGCATATACCTGCTGCAGCAACGGCAGTAGCATCTAACATTGCAGAAGCAGGGGAGCCATATCAAATCCACTAATCCTCTTGCTGAAAAAGTTTAAATTAATTTGTCAGATATCAAAACACATAGCAATATAGCCACAATCAAATGATTTTTAGAAAGAATAAAAAAACAAAACATAGCAATTAGATATCTCTTTGACAGTGACCTTGACTTGGACAGTGAACGTGATCTATGTTCATACTTCCACCTATATTCTGACCTTGACCTATGTTCAGAGCGGCTCCTTGACTGAAAGCGGCTCCGTCGCCTATGCCTCTCCTCTCTATCTCGACCGCGAGATCTCCTATTGAAAAAACGATGACACCATCAACTTAATTACACAAGACCACTAACCTAAAAACTAATTGTAACACATAATTAGTACATGTCACGGTCTCTACTTCTGTGATAATCATCATCATCATCCCATCATCTCTCTCTCGTTCCCTTTTCTCACTACGTTCTCTGATTTGCTCCCTATGACGATCTCTTTGGTGGCGGTCTCGTTCCCTATATCTGCTTTTCTCCCTATCTCTATCTTAACTTTTTTTCCCTATCTCTTTCTCTGCTCCTCTCCCTTTCACGGTCCAGTCCTTCTCCCGACGACAATCATGATCCTTGTCTCTATCTTTATCACGACTCCTTTCCTTGTCTTTCTCCCTGCTCTTTGATGAATCCTTTTTATGATAATGAGATTCCTAAGTAAAATGCAAATAATCTCCCCTTACTCCAAGAGAGCACAGTGAAAACAATATCTACAATGTCAGAGGCTCCTAAGTCCTACCTCTGACACTCTACCTAGAAAATTCATGACCTAAAACACCTTAAATCGAATTACCAAAACAGAATTCAACATAACCAAAGAACAACCTAGAAAGGACAATCTTGAACTCTCATTACCAATGTAACACAAGAGAAAACCAAAAAAGTCAAGCTACTGAATCGAGCAGAGAAAAGGTAAGGATCCAGTGTACATACTCGAGACTTGGAATCTTCATGATCTTCCTCGCCACCATGGGACTCAAACGGCCAACTTTCGAGTGCTAAGTAGTTCTCGTTGTTGTTGTTGTTGGCGCAGACAACAACTCCATGTTCGTTACCTTCGTAGCTCATCATCAACTCTGAATCTCTCCTCTAGTGGCTAGTTTCGTGAGTCTGACAGCAGGAAGAAGGAAGCAGAAAACCCTAGGATCAAAATGATACACAAAAGAACGAGTGTAAACCTTACATAGCTTTTGCTTTTTCTTGATGATCGATCTATTGAGGCTGTCTATTAATGGATCAATCTAAAGCTCGAAACTATCGAAGATCTCAACCGTGCGACCTTTCTAGACATCGAACATGCAACCAGTTGATCATACTAATTGATTTGTTTGTCTTGGGACCTGAAACAATGCGGCACCAGGAGATCCTCGTGGAGGACAAAACCCTAGAGATTTTTGTAGATTGGTCTGATGATGATGAAACAGAGCAGATAGAGAAAAGCCATGGAGCAATCAGTTGGATCGTCATTTTAAGTCATGTGTGGCTCATCTTCTTCACAATTTTTATCGGATGAAAAGGAAGCTTAGCAACGACTTTACCTTAACTTTTGTGATCTCGACAAGTCACTTTTAGAAGGTATTTATCTCTGTTACTGAAAAACGCTTCGGAACTGAACATAACAATTTAATATTTTTTCTCACCTACTCGGAATTCATCATTAATTTTAGTTTAAATAATTTTAGTTTAATTTTTTAGGCTGATGTGTCAAGAGAGGGAGTGCTGAAGTGTCAAACCCTTGTGAAACACAAAGCCTCTTATTATATAATAGATTCACTAAGCTTTTTATTATATATATACTTTTTGGCGGGGACAGTAACATATATACTTAAGAAACATATTTGTGGCATATTTCTTCTTTGAGACCTACTTTTGCATTATTTTTTTCTTAAGGATATTAGGAAGTTTAAGATTAATTTGGATACAATTATTACATCTTTAACTTTTTCCAGAGAAAAATATTACCATAAGAATACAATATTCTAAACTAAATTGTAAATTCAAAAAACTAAACCTTAAATCTAGAATTAAAATTCAAATCCAAAAATTGAAATTATAAGCTGTTAAAATTCATTTTTGTGATATTTTTAAAAAAATAGTTTTATGATATTTTTTGGAAAAAAATTAATAGTGATTTTTAAAACTAAACCTTAGTTTAGTAAAATTTCATGATAAATTTCTCAAAATAATTATATATAGATAGCTTACATCTATATAACAATTTTTATAAAAAATTTCAATAATTTACGTGATTTATATGGTTTATCAAATTATTTTTAATTTTACAATTATAGTTTTAATTGGTAAATGTAATTATAAAGGTAAATAATTATTATTTATTTTATAGTAATTTGTGTCATTCTATCGTGCTATATTGTTACATAGTAAAACTCATCCATATTTATCTAAATTGACATTGAAAATTTTAATTCGAACTTAAAAAAGAAAAAAATGGTAAAAGAGCACAAAAAAAACTACCACTGAAAATTTAATATACCACTCATATCTTTGTTATGGGCTTGTGAAGTGTGGTTACAATTTAGCTGTACAAGAAGGTAAAAAAGAGTAGGCCAAAGTTTGAGTGATAAAGTGGACAACTCTTTCTCTCTCTTCATGATGATAATCTAGCTGTTAAAAAATTATCCAAAAGGTAGTAAGAGAAAAAAAAAGTGAAATGGAAAGAAAAAGTTTCAAAATTCATCCCATACCAACTAGACCCAGATCCAAAGTTGCAGACTTTTCTATTCAATTTCAAAGTCATTTACCCACACACCAAAAAGGTTTAGAAGACTAATACTTTTCTTAATAACTAATTATGAAAATTAAAATTAAAATGGCATTTTTCTTTTGTTTAAGAGTTAAAAGATAGACAAATAGAAAAAAAGGAAAATTACCAGACAAGAGTCTTTCTTCTCTGGCTGCTTCTTTTTCCCCATCTCTCTCTCTCTTTCTGAATTTCTTTTAAAGAAAATCTAGAACAAGAATTTTAGAATCTGAGGTAAGTACTTCATGTTTGTTTGTGATTATCCCAAGGAGAGGATTTTAGTTCTTTTTCTGAGTAATATATTCATTTTCAGTTGCTAGTTTTTTGGGTTTGCTTCAGAAGATCTGTTCTTTAGTTTTGTTTTTGTGTTTCTCTTTAATCTCTCTGTTGTTGGGAAGTGAAACACATGATTTTTGAGGAGAGAGAGAGAAGTGAAAGAGTTCACTTTGTGAGTTGTTGTCTTACTAGTAAGAAAATTCCATAAGCAGAATAAATTTTTTTTGCAATTTTCTAATTAAAATTTTCAGAGGTTTTAGACTTAGAAACTGTCTTCTTTGTCTCTATTTCTATCTCTCTTTCCCATTGAACAAGCAATTTTTTTTTGTTATGAATTTGTCAGTTCACCTAATTTGAACAGTAGATAAAAAGGTTGTTTAAGATTTATCAAAAAAAGTTAAAATTTCATTTTCATGGAAGCTCAACAACTTAAAAACCAATTCTTTTTCTTTTGGCAGTTTCTGTATCTCAGTTCTTGGATCTTCTTTTGCTTCTTTCTATAACTGCAGTTTATGTTGAATCATGCAGGTAAGTGTTCTGGTTGTTCAAGGCGAGCAACAGAGCAATCATGCTAATTTGCATCAATCTCAGTAAGAAACACTTCAATTTTGTAATGATCTTAAAATTCTCCATCTATAGCTCTTAGAGCTAGGGCCGGACCCTGAGTATATACGAACAATACCAAAAGAGTTAATTTAAAGAAACTCGTTGTTAGTATTAGAGATATCACGCTTTATTTCTTTTGGACCTCATATTTTCATTTCATATTAGGCCTCAGATTTCTCAGGTCTGGTCCGAGCCTGCTTAGAACTACTATATAAAGGTTCATCCTTTTGAGGTTTGTGTGTGTTTTCTGTTTTATTACAAACAGGTAAGTAAAGTAAAGTAATGTTTGAGAAATGGGTAAGAAAGGAAGTTGGTTTTCTGCAATCAAAAGAGTTTTTACTCCACATTCCAAAGAGAAGCTAAGCAATGTAAGTTTGTTGATTCTCTTTAGTGGTTATTGATGATGAGATACATTGGCTTGTGTTGAGCTTTGTTTGTTTATTTTTGCAGGAGGAACCAGAGAGAAAGAGTGGCAAAGAAAAGAGGAAGAAAGGGTTTGGGAAGTTAAGACATGGAGACACTAATTCATTTCTTTCTATCTTTAGAGAGCCTAGTAGTATCGAAAAGATCTTAGGCGAGGCCGAAAGAGATCACAATCTTGTTTTTAGACCTCCTACTCCTCCTGATAGATCAAATCCATCCTCCGCTTCTCCTCCTCAGAGGCCTTCTTCTCCAAGAGTTGCCTCCCCAAGAGCTGCGTCTCCAAAGCCTCCTTCTCCAAGAGCGGACCGTCCAAGATTGGATTCTCCGAGATCTCTTTCACCAAAGCCTCTTGATTGCTCAAAGCCATCATCAACTTCTACCAATGCTCCTACTCTGAGACCTGCTTCTCCTCGAGTTCCTTCTCAGAGAATTGTACCTCCCATTGTTCCTTCTCCAAGACCAACTTCACCAAGAGTTGCCTCTCCACAAGCCATCCCTCCAAAACCGCCTTCTCCAAGAGCAGACCCACCAAGTTTGGTTACTTCTTCAAGAGCAGAACCACCAAGTTTGGTTGCTCCAAGACCTCCTTCTCCAAGAGTAGAACCACAAAGATTGGATGCTCAAAGACCTACTACGCCTAAGCCTCCTTCTCCCAGAGCAGAACCACCAAGATTGGATGCTCAAAGACCTACGCCTAAGCTCCCTTCTCCAAGAGCGGTTTCGCCTAGGCCAGTGCAACGACGTGAGATCACTTATAGACAAGAGCCAACTCTACTAGTCCAACATGCTTCTGCAACAAAGATACAAGCAGCTTTCAGAGGTTCAATGGTAAGTGTACACATTCTTTGTTTTCTATTTCAAGATTTATCCTTCTCATTACTAAGACAAAGAAGTTGTTGCTGATTTGGGTGAAAAAAAAGGCAAGAAGAAGTTTCAAAGCTCTCAAAGGTTTAGTCAGGCTTCAAGAAGTGATAAGAGGACACAACGTGAAGCGCCAAACAATAAATGCAATGAAGTATATGCAGCAATTGGTCCGTGTTCAATCCCAGATTCAGTCACGTCGCATCAAAACGTTGGAGAATCAAGCTCAAGTTGAGAAAGATGAAGCTGCAATTGAAGCTGGTAACGATAATTGGGACGATAGTGTGCTAACAAAAGAAGAAAGAGATGCGAGATCGCAAAGGAAGATCAATGCCATTATCAAAAGAGAACGATCCATGGCTTATGCATATTCTCACAAGGTAACACTCACTCTTAGGGGTGGGCATTCGGTTTATTCAATTTTTTGGTTCGGTTTTTTCGGTTTTCGATTTTTTTTGGCCAAATTGAACCGAACAAAAGTTCGGTTTGGCACTCGTTTTGTTCGGTTCAGTTTTTTTTCGTTTTTGGAGTTCGGTTTTTTGGGTTTGAAAATCTTAATTTCGGTTAAATTTTTGTTATTTTTCGGTTAATTTTAGCAAGTTCTGTTCGGGTTGGTTCGGTTAATTTAGTAAAAATAAAATTATTGCCGAACCGAAAACCGAACTAAAATATAAAAAAATCGCCGAATTGAACCGAATAAACCGAACCGAATTTAACCGAACTAAATTCCGTTCGGTTCGGTTTAAATGCTCACCCCTACTCACTCTTATCTCATCTCTAAAACCATGTTGATGCATATATCAACATAATTTCTCTCTATGCAGTTATGGAAAAACAGTCCCAAGTCGGTTCAAGACATTCGTAGTTCAAGTGGGCTTCCTCTAAGCTGGAATTGGGTGGACCGTCCGCTTACTCTTGCTAGTCCTGGACCAAGCCACAGGCTAACACCAACAAGACTATCCCCAAGCCCTCTGTCTCAGTCAAGTCACCAACACCATTTCAAACTTGATAGCAAATTCGACGCTTCCACGCCTAGATCATCGAGGTCTACACTTCTCACTCCATCAAGACCTAACCTCACAAGCACATCAAGATACTCAAGAGGAAGACTAAGAGGTCAAGATTCACCTTTCAAAGATGATGATAGTCTCACAAGTTGTCCTCCATTTCCAAGCTACATGGCTCCAACAGTCTCTGCTAAAGCTAAAGTTAGACCAAACAGCAATCCAAAGGAGAGAGTGATGGGTACACCATCAGTGAGTAGTGAGAAGAGAAGAATGTCGTATCCACCGGCGCAACATATGTTTAGATGGAACAAAGGGTCATTGCTCATGGGAAATAGTAGCAGTAGCCAAAGAGGTTCTGGTTCACCAGGAGGTGTGGTTGTTGAGAAGCATAAGACAGTTAAATCAGTAGGAAACATGAGCATTGATTCTACTGTGTCTTTATTTGGTAGGAAACCGTTTAACAGATATGTGTGAGTGATTGATTTCTTTTGATTGTAACTTTTTTTTTTTTCTTACATTTGGTTTCANTGGGTTTTGAGTGGTATTGTAATTTGGATTATGAATTTTACGGATGTAACATAATAAATCGAAAGACAAAATGACAAGATGATTGGGTTTGAACAAGGAGATGTTTTACAATGAACAATTTTTAAAAAAAAGTATTTCTATGTTTTGTCATATGTGGATTGATAAAAATCATATATATAAACAAATGAGGAATTCCTTCAAATACCATTTTAAGAAGTTCAAATTTCAAAAATAACAC
>OVAV01001357.1:0-13583 GCA_900406375.1 Iberis amara
ATTGATATTGGTTGTTATAAAATATAAACTCGTAACTTGCACTAGTATCTTCTCCGGATGTTTGTATTTTGATCTTTATCAATTTAGCTTTCTCTTAACTAATTTGGACTAACTTTTGAATTTTTGGACTCCAGCCAAAATCTATGAACTTTGACTCCTAAATTTTTAGGTTCTTTTAGCTAAAATATGTAGACATGAACTTTTTTAGTTTATTCTGGTTTAATATATTTTAATAGACGACAAAAAAAAAAAAAAAATCGTACATTTGCTACAAATTTTAAACCAATTTTAAATATTTTCAGTTCTGACAAACACAAGAAGACAAAATCTTCTGTAAACCTCATTTGAAAAATCCATATATTGGACACATTTCAAGATAAAAGAAGTTGCATAAAAAAAAATATTAAAAAAAAAACTGTCCTAAAAAAAGCTAATTTACACCAACCTTTGTTTAGCTCAGAGTTTTAAAGTAACCAAATAGATGGATAAGAATTGGTGTTAAATCCTAAAGGTTCCATTGTAAGCAGACATCATATTAGTTGAGGCAACAAGTCTTTCATCTTGAACAAGTCTGTTTCGACTTTGGATCTCATTACTACTCCATTGACCACCACCACTAGGCATCGCCTGTATATTACTCCTTTGAGTTCCATCTATTAACCTTGCTGATCCCATTCCTCCTAATGTATCACTGAATCTACAGTTTTGTTGTGAATACAATGTGCTCTGCTTTACCACTTGTTTTCCAAACATGTTTGTGTTTCCTTTAAAGTTTGATCTGAAACCTAAATTGGCATTCTCAATGCCTCTACCAACCGCCAAAATTGCCGGATCCATAGATTGAACATCAGAAACACGATGGGTTCCTGTAAGTAGATCGCGACATATTATGCTATAGATCATCAAAACCAAAACAATGAGGGGAACTTTGAAATGCATATATAAAGTACCTGCAAAGCCATTTAGTGTTTGCTGTTCTCTTCCATTTGGAGGAAGTCGATTTGAAGCAGAAAATCCAGGTGGTGCTGGAACAGAACATCTAGGAACAGCTACAAGTCAAACAAACAAGATTTAAGATTATACCAATAATCACTCAAAAGGATAAGAAATCAAACACTTACAAGGAGGTTTATAGGATGAAGGCATAACATAATCTAATCCTTGAAGACCATTATACATCCTACGCATTTCCATATCAGGACTTTTTCGTTCTGACGAATGCTGGTTGAAGACATTATTATAAGAGTCAAAACTCCGATCCTTTGGTTCCTCTTCCCTTGCAAAAAAAAACCGGGATTGATTACTGGAATTAGCTACTCCTAATAGCTCTGCCAAGTTTTGAGGTGAAGTTAAGTATTCATCAAGATCTAATGACAATAAATTCGCAATTGCGCTGTCATCTATTTCACTCCTAGAGTTTCCATGTGAGTCGACCGCACACTTTCCACTTGGTTGTGTGCCTCCCCTTGCTTTGTCAGAAAACATACTAGTAGAATGATTAAGACTATCATTTAATTGACTGGGCTCGCTATGTGACACCTCGATATTACTTCCTCTGCTGTCAGATAAAGAAGTTCCAAACACAGTCCTGGTTTCATCTTGCTCAGGCTTATACTGGGTTTTGGGCTGACAGCTAACAACTTCTGGATCATTTAGTCTTTGTCTATTGAATAATGATATATCATCCTCAGCTTCAAGATACCGATCTGTTACCATCAAAGCAGTACCTACACCAGACTTATGTAATGGCTGCATTTCTCTAGATTCATTAACACAACGTTGTAGAGAGTCTGGGTGCACTTCTGTTTGAGAAGACCTTATGGAAGCATGATCAAGATGTGAACTTTCAGATGCTGTCATTCTAAGAAACCCATCCACAACACTATCTGTACTCTTTAACACAACATCGTCGCTTCTATTAATCATTTTGTTTCCATTAGCCGGCATAAATCTACAAGACTGAGAAGTACATTCTGATGGCACACTAACAGCTCTACTATTATCCATACTTGCAGAGACTAATGCCCTACTATTACTAATCTGGGTCTTATTAGACAACGAAAGCTCAGGAAAATCAGTTTGGTCATCTAATAGGCTTTGTGGTTTCAAAGCATTTCCATCTACACTATGATTATCCTCTAATGCTGGCTTCTTTAATACATCACTATGAGATGAAATTGGGACAGCTTTGTCTCTTAAGGGTTCCCTAGAACATGGTGTATTCTGTACAATATGCGTTGAAGAATGCACTCCCCTGAAAAAAAACCAGTTACAGGTTTCGGACAAAGTAGATGGACAATTAAAAATAATCAATACATAGAATTTAGTGTACCATAAGGCTCCAGGAGGAAGAGTAACAGATTGACCATTGTGGCCATTTGAAGGAGAGCTTTTAACAACACTATGTGCATTCTGCAAAGGAAACAAAACGAGGAAAGATAAAATCAAAAGGTAGAAAAACGTATCTGATTCTTTACATAAACAATAAAGGCAAATTGATATGCTGAAAGCAGAAAGAATTTCAAGAGACTCTCAGGAGAGCTGGCAACTTACATTCGATACAATTTTTGGAATCTTTGTTGTGCTAGAATTGTTATCAACTGGTGGAGGTAACATACTCCCTGAACGTCGCTGAAAATAATCCACCGCACCAGTAATTTGTTGAACCATTTTCCTTTTCAAATAACAAGAGAATCAGATAACCACCTAACGAGCGAAGGACAAAATACAAAAGCAGAACACATAACCGATGCAAAATCCACCCCGTGGTTTGGGATCATTGATGTAATTTACCTCATGTGTGCTGATATGGTCTCATCTTTTGTGAAACTATCTTCTTGTGAACCAATCTCGTGCAAATATAAGCAATCTAAATTGGTGCAAGGCTGCAGTACCAAAAAAGCATCCAATGGATTTGTATTAACAATTTAGAGGGAACTAATGAACGGATGCAAGAAAATATCTGTGCTTACCATGTTTCTTAACCACGCATGACAATACTTCATGGTCCCAAAACATGCCCTAAAGACATCCACAAATTATTAGAGATTGACCACAATTTACCCATAACTTAACTTGAAAAAGGAAACATCACATACTTCAAAGGTCTACCATCCAAAACAAATCCATGTACTGATTGGATACATCGAATTGCTTCCTCCTCTTTCGAGTAAGTAATATATCTGGGAAGTTTCGAAGACAAAGAGAAAAGGGAATGTTAGCAATGATTTTTTGCTTAAACAACATGTCCAATAGACCTCAGAAAGAAAGGAGGTTCTGTTTAACAATATAATTATATCCATTGGTGGAATGTGTAAGAAAATGCGGATACATACACACTGCAAGTATCGTTTGGATATTGTTGGACAGCCCCAGATGCGGTTCGAGACATTGCTACCTTTAAGATTTTCCCATACTGACCAAAGTATTCCATACGCTGAAAAAGCTGCAGACATTAAAAAAAAACACCACATATTAGTAAAATGAAAAAGATGATTTCTTTCTAAAACAAGCGTGGGCGCTACAGAGGTAAGTTACATCTTCATTTGCCAGATCAATATGCAAGCCCATAACATAAACCAAATTTCTCTGGATGACTCTCACACCAGTTAGATCTTTCCTTGCCTCTGAAGGTTTAGGCTTCACCTTCTGTGATTTTTTTCGGTCATTGTTAAGTTCAGCAACCAAGCTGTTGAATTATCAGATGAAGAAGCATAAATATTTTAAACGCGTAACAGGAACAAAAAGACTTGTTTTCAGCTTAAGAATCTACCTTTCACAGCTAACTGTCATTCCAACAATCTTTTCCTTGTCATAAGGGGTTCTACATGCCGGACAACGACCTTCTGTCTTATCTTTCTCGGCCATCTCTATAATTTGATGCCAACACCAAACACATATCTGCACCAGGCCATAAGTTTATATAAAATATGACTGATAGATTATAGATCACCGCACTGGTACAATAAATGAGACACACATAGATGAACATATAACAAGATATGATTAAGATCATCTTAAAGATAGACAAAACAGTTTAGAAAGAAAATTGATCTAAGACTACAGATGATAGCCTTTGTTCAGCGGAACACTTTCACAGAGGTATCTGTAAATGTATATGCCATACAGAATTAACAGAAACTTAGATTCTATAATGGCTCTTTGGTGTTTAAACTCAAACAATAGGCCAAGCTGAGAGGTTGCAAGACCAAATTTACACCCTCAAAGATGCCTAACAACTGCCAATTGTAAAGATCAAAATTTGGATGTTGGTTTCATACAATGTAAAAGAACCAAAAACACTCTTCTCAAATAAGAGGAAAGTGGTTGTATTGAAGCCAACCTGATAGCCACATTTACAAGGTTTTAAATGTTGATCAGTCAAGTCCATTTCTTCAGCACATAGAGGACAAGTCTTTTCTCCTTTTTCATTCATCTTCACCTAATTATTTATACAAAAAAAAACTTGCATTATTAAATCGTAACACATTCCATAGTTCTTACAAAAAAAAACTTATAAACTTCTGCAACTTGCCTAATCCTACGTTTGAAACAGAAAGGCTTTTAAATCAAAAGAATCCAGTGAAATCAACAAGAAACCAACACAAATCTCATACAAAAGCTTTAAAAGGGATAAACTTTTCAACTCTCAAAACCTTAAGGGAATTTGAAAGATTATTTGCAATGTCAAGCCTTAACCACACAAAATTCCGCAATTAGGATAATTTTCTTCGCCTATACATGAATGACAACCAAAAAAAACTAGAATTATGCTATAGAACTCAGGAACGGGTAGAAATTCTAAGTTGCAGATTCCGAATCAACGAGAAAGAACCCTAATCCACGCGTTAGGGTTTGAGACAGACCGGAATCGATGGATAAAAACGAGAGACAAGGGGGAGAGAGAGAGAGAAGATAGTTACTGTTTGGGGGAAGGAAACGAGATTCAAAAGACGAAGATTTTCCAAAGAGATGAATGTATGTTGTTAACTGGCTAAACCTTCGCCAATGGCTGATATTTTTTCAAAGCTAAAATTGGATTGCAAATTAATTATACCCCCATATATATATATATATATATATATATATCTAATAATTTCTAGATAATTCCAATACGATTTATTTGATTTTTTTTAGTTTTGGAAAATAATTTATTTAGTTTGTTGAATGTTATTTTGTTTAGTTATTTATTATTTTATCTTTTAAAAATTATTAAAGTGGCTTTTAATCAATTGATTATCTTGTGACAAAAAAAAAAGAAGAAGATTATCTTAACTTTCAAAACTGTTTTACAGGATATATGAAAAGCGAATTAAAGGCGATTTTGTTAGAAAATCGTCTGTGGTGGAGGATGGATTATTAAATATTTGTTTTAACTTTAATCAAGCTTTGCTAGATTTAACATTTTTTTGCTTCAACAAGAGTGAGTTCCCGGGGAAAAGAAAGTAAGTCTCCCGCCACTTCTCATCTATAGCCTTCACAGAGAGTACAACCGCGTCTAATATCTGACCCTCAACGAATATTAGTCAAATCAACAACTTGAGCTCAGCCAAGCCAAGCACCAGTCTCACTACTTCCACATGATCCGAGCTTTGTCGTTAAGGTCCATGTTCCAAGCAGTTAAAGCACAAGGGATATACCACTCATTAAGAAATCACAATGTTCTAAACCACTGAGATCGAGTTAAGATGGAGATTGTACTTGAAGAGGACATCCAATTTTTCTTATACATCCAAATTCATTCGTTTAGTGATTCGACATGTTTATAAATTGCTCGATCGTAATTCTAAGTCATATATACTTTAACCACATCTTTAACTCTAGTAATGTTTACTTAGGACTTTATCTCATCGTTTCTTTCTTCCAAGACAACACAACAGAAGAAGGTGATTACCATATATAATAGTGCACTAATTCAACAGCCCCATGTGATTCTATTGTTCCTGTTCTGAATTAAGAGGCGCACATTCATGGCAACAGATTTCACAAGGTTTCATTCATATCATCTCTAGCCTCCAAAAAGTATCCATGACAATGTATGTGTATACAAAAGGAAACTCTAAAACTCCAAAAGTGATCTAACTTGTTCTTCTTTTAGTAACTACCACGGCATAACAAATACCGATTCGAAAGATTCGGTTAAAAAGATTTTACAAAAAAAGAAAAAGCAGAAGAGTTACCGTATAATGTGTTTAGGAAAAGCGATTTTCTTCTATATATTCTTTCTGGGGAGATAGTTGACGAAAATGGAATGTGCAAATGGATGGGTGATTTAGGGTTCATTTAGTCATCTTCATCTGAAATTAGAGCGAAAGAGAAAGGCTTGAACTTGTAACCATCTCCATTGAAGAACTTCCCCATGAATTCAACCCAGTGAAGACGCAGAGCATGGAGAAACGCACTTAGTGTTTCCATCATCAGAAGTATAAACGCTGTTGCAAACGCAAACACAGCTACACCGATTAACCGGATCAAAATGTTCTCATACCTGTTTCCAGTAGAAATACAAAGCATATAAATAAATTTTGCGCAGTTAAGTTAGCTAAGCTTAAATATGTAACTAAAACAACTCACCCAAAGGCAAGAAGAAGAACTTTCTCATAGAAGACCGTCGATAATTCTGAATGAGCCAAACTGCAAGGCCAAAGACTATTAGAGACAAATAGCGAGGATTAATTTATTCAAACGGAAACATCAGTAGCATATTTACCTAAGAGCCCAAAGACGAAGGTAAGATGCTGTGTTAGAAACTGAACCTAGAACAAATTCTATGGAATGAATCAATTGATGTACAAAGATCTCGCTGAAGTTAAACTCTTCTTCGTGATGACCTCTAGCTGAGTCTGGTTCTACGTCGAGATCCATCTCAGATGTACCAAGAATGCCATAAGTGCGACCTTGAAACCTCTAGAAGAAATAAAATTCATGCCTTTCATAAGCCAGAGCCCAAAAAAAAATAATAAAATAAAGCAAATGCAGCTAAAGCTTAAAAACTAAGATACCTCCATGTGAATTTTCCTGAGGGCAAAGGGTTTTGGAAAAAGCATCCACGGGACAGCAATGAATGCCATAAGCAATAACAGAATCTGCAGAACAGTATTAGGTGTGTGCGAGAGTCAATAGGAGAAAGAGATAGAACAATGAACCAATGTAGCTAAGGGTAAAAAGAGGAGGAAACCATGCCTGAAGTGGACGCTGTCCCCAGAACAATTCATTATCACCAAGTTCCTCGGTGGGACTTAGAAACATGTAGATCATCACATGATACAAGTCTGCTTGAGACCCAGTGCACCACTTGATAATGATGAGCAGTGAAAGGTAACCGAATAGGCTGTTAAGAAATATCATCTGAGGCACAAATTGATACCTGATGACACAACACAAGACATTAGCCACCTCTGTGGAATTTATAAGTTTGGGAAGAGAAAGTAAAAAAAGATGAGAAACCTTATGTCCAGTGAAGAGCCGAAGAAGCGAGCATTGAAGAAACTTAATATTAGTCCCAGATTCATCTGAGCAATTCCAAGCAGAATAGACATCTTCATCTTTAGAGAGTTTAGGTAAGGCAGTTCTGTACGACTTCCACGCCAGCTAGGATCTACGCCAAAAGGGTATGGATCACGGTACTTGACTAAACCAGCCGTGTGAGCATCACTGGATAATAAGAGAGCATATCGCGTCAGCATTCAGCAACAAATAGAGTAATTATAAAAGACAACAAAGATTCAAACACAACACATACCTACAAGTGGTATCTCTGCATTTGTAAGCTGAACCACCAAAGATGTGGAAAGGAACAGAGAAGAACTCATTGTAGATGAGCCCACAATATATGGAAAAAAGTGCCATTAATAAGATTACATAGCGGCCTCCAAAGAGCATCTCCATAAAGCTTCCAAGTTTCTGGTAAAGATAAGGCACAGAAAAATCATACCACATACATAGAACATTCAGAGGCCAAAGATATACACACCACAAATGTTCTTTTTCTCAAGATGAAATTCTCCGTATAGGTTATACCAATTCTAAATAATTCACCATCTTTCTCATTTGTAAACAAAAGGCCTCTAAGAGCAGAGTAGAGAAAATCGCATTACACACTGAGAACACAAGAAAATTCAACATAACTAGTGCTGCAGCTCACTTCAAAACGAAATGTACACGATCTTAATCAGCCACTAAACAAATAAAATACATAGACAATTCACAGAGGTCAAAGATAGACACACCACAAAAGCTCTTTTTCTCAAGATGCAATTATCTGTATAGTCTATACAAATTGTAAATAATTACAATTCGCCATCTTTCTCATGTGAAAACAAAAAGCCTCTGAGAGCAAAGTAGAGAAAATCACATTACAATCTGAGAAGTGAGAACACAAGAAAATGCAACATAACTATTGCTGCAGCTTACCTCAAAACGAAATGTACAAAATTTCAATTAGCCACTAAACAAAATAAATTCAAACTCAATGGTATGGATGTTTTATTCAATTTCAGATATATACATCTCATGCTCAAAGCCAGTATCGTCACTGATTTCTCATTCAACTATTACAAAAAAAATTTGCTGCCAACCATACCTGCTTACTCAACTTTCTTTCACGAGCAAGAAGATACAACGCTCCAAGCAGCAAGCATAGACCATGACCCCAATCCCCAAACATAACAGCAAACAAAAAGGGATATGTGACCACTGAATAAACTGCAGGGTTTGCCTCTTGATATCTCGCAACACTGTCAAGTAAACATCAAGTCAAAAAGATACATGAAGTGGTGATCAGTGGAACTAAACTGGCACAACCAATCAACAAATAACTTCAGTTGTTTAGGAAGATACGGAATAAAGAAAGTTCAGCTTTAACTGAAAGCAGCTAGTTATGTTTAAATGACCAAACACTCGCATCTAAATGATGAGGTTCTTTTATTCTTGTGGAACATTATTATACTACCAAGTAATGCTCAAAGTTGGAACTAACCCGTAAGCATCAATAATCTCCTGGAACGCGTTTGTGAGTTTATTCGTTCTGAAATAGGTGGGAGGTGATTCTACCGCTTGCATTACATGAAATATAACGCCAACCTGGGAATTGCTGTCGAAAGTGGCTCGCTGCAGGACCTCATGAATCTGCGCATAAGCTGTTGATGAATATCATTTGCAAGGAAAAAATAATCAATCATGCAAAAGGTGAAAACATTGTAGCATACCTGGGTCTTAGCAAATGTGGGGCACCAACCTTCACCAACAAGGCATTTCTTGGTGACATCAAAATTTAGCATATTCAGAGTATCATAAACAGCTTTTTCTCTCCGAACCTAACAGTAAAAGGCCAGCTAAAATCATTGCTGTTATAAACTGTATGCATCATACTATCACCCATATAATTAATCAGTAAGATACATAAAAAGAGCTGATGCTATTTTTTACCGTGGTCATCCAGTTAGTCAAGCTGTAACCAACAGAATCAAGGGCACTATTCCGATGGCGAGTTCCAGCATCCAGAGTGGCTTCAAGATCAGAGAGTCGGGATAAAACCTATATACCAGACAATAATATTTCAGGAACAATAGAGTATGATGTACTAACAGTCACTAACACTACTGATCATGATAAGACATATTTGTATTCCAGAAATAACATAATATAGTTACATATAATTGGGATACAAAAGACAAACTAACAAAATCATAGAACAAGAAGAAATCAACTTAAGCCAGAATCTTGGAAAAGTTCTCTTTGAATAAAGATAAGAAAATAAGTTTGGAATATCTAACTTACTTCTCTTGTAAGTTGCCTCTGCTTTGTTGTATCCTCTGGGACAGGATAGCAATTTGCACCAAAAGCTTCACATATTTTCAATATCTTTGTCCTTGCTTGCTCCCCAGAAAAGAACACTACAAACACAATTTTCTCCACCTACAAGCAGAAAACAAGTTAGTAACTAAGCATCTCACAGAAATAGCATACGATCACTCTGGAGATAAGACATTATCCTGTGTGAGAAAAAAAGAGATGAATATCACCATTTCTGATGTTGAAGGATCCATGATCTCCTCATCAGACGGTGTTTGGTTGAAAAGCATGTTGCCTCTTGTTGCACGAAACAACATTCGTTCGAACCTAAGAAGTTTATCTTTGTTTATCATTCCACTAATAAATCTCAATCCTGATTGAGTCAAGGGTTCAGGACTCATTTCCTGAGAAGAAAATGACTGAATTATAGTAAAGTTGATATTGAGATTCCAGGTAATACCAGTGAAATGGAAACTTTGGCAAACATTTACCTGCTCTAATAAAGATGCAGTCTCAATAAAACCGTTATTTGAATAGGTGCTTTCATGTAGTTCTGTTTCATCTCCAATTGCATGCGCATTACTTGAGACAAGGAAACCACTTGCCTAAAAGAAATAAAGTAGCAATATTTGGGTTAGTTAAGTGTAAACAGAGGAAGATGAGCGCACAACAACTACTGCGCTATATAATTTTGTCAACTGATCAGCAAATTTACAGGTAGTTTGGAGGGAGGAAACAATAAAAACAAAAAATTTCCCATTTACTGGATATAAATCTGAGAATGGAAGGCCAATACATCTACCTTTTGAAGAACTATTTTGAACTCAAGAAGTTCGTTATACGTCTGCCGAAGCTTTTCAGTATTCGAATTCATTTCCAGTACCTCATGCTCGTGATCAGCAAGTTGTTTCTGCCAGAGAAAGCAATCCAATATACAAAGAAAACTACCAAGTGTCATTACGAAAATAATGTCATTAAGATAGATAGCAGAGACTTGTCAGCTGAAACAAAAGTAGAAAATTAATTTCTGACCTCTAAATCTCCAAGCTCAATGTCCGGTTCTAATTCATGGCGTGGTGAACATCTTAGACCAGCTTTATCAATTTGGTCTTTAAAAAACCGCAGCTTCCTTGACATCTCACCACATCGTTTTACCTGTTAAAAGGCCCCAAGAATGTGCATAAGAAGGTCTATGCCCCAGGATATACTATTTGATATTGGATACAAATGTGGTTTACAAGAATTTTTATTGTCATTCCAAAGCTGTATTGTTTAAGGAAAAAATTTTTCAATGCAGCAATCAAGAAATGCGTAGCAAATATATATTCACTCCAAGTCTCTATGCTACATCAAAAATTTGAGTTTAATTCAGCTTGAATGCTTTAGAAACTAAACTGTACAAATCATTAAGACTACATTGACAAGAAAACATGCGACTAAGGAACCTATATTTTCAAAGAGGAGCAATAAGTCCAGTTTCTCACAGTGAGTAATCATGGCCTGGTAAACAAGATCTACCTGTATTGAGCACATGTACATTAAGCCAAAATTTCCCACCACATTAATAAAATAGAAAATTATCTGCAGTGAATCACATTCAACACATCTCATAGAATTACAAAGAACGTAGAGTTAAAACCTGATTAGCAAATGTTCGCTGGAAGGGACTTTTATCGGCATTTAGCTGTTAAGGACACAAAGATAGAGAGTGTCAGCTTCTTCAGATCTACAGCATCTCAGTCATACGGCCAATTTTGAAAACGTATCTGACTAAAATGCACGAAAAGAGATTCTTCAATGCTAAATCCGAGCATCAGTGCACGAATTTCATTTTAGGTCCACAAAACATCAACAATTTCAAATATCATCACTAGCATGTCCACTCGCGGAGGAACTTACGCGGATCAAAGATATAATTCCCCTACATTGTGAGACTAAACATCTAATATCTCACTGACATCTAATCATCTAAACCAGGAACTACAGCAGAAAAGCAACAGACTCGATCGAATAGTAAAGGGAGAAAGGCGGATCTGAGTCACACTCACGTCACGGAACTGCAAGAGTCCGAGTTCGCCGAGATAAGTAACGGAACGGTGAGCGGACTCGAAAGGGATGATAAGCTGGACGAGAGTCATCTTCTCGGACCGCATCAGATCCATCTGAGGTAAATTGTCCAAGAACCGCTCCATTTCTTTCTCCTCCTTGTGCTCGCTCCCTCTCTCTCTCGAATGGAAAAATTTGAGAACGATCTCCGATCAGATCTGAATAAACTCCGTCGAAGATCTTAGAAGCGGAGTTCAGTTTTTGTTCCCGTCGACAACTGCCATAAGAAAACGGGTACGTGCCATTCTCCTCTGGAAAAAAAAAAAGTTGGTTCACTTTCGTCGAATAAAAGTCTTTGCTTTGGTATAATTAACTATTAAACTTTTTCGGTAAACAAACAACTAAACATTTGTTAAAGGCTTTGAGTACAGATTCAATCTTAGAGTTTTAAAACTCGAGTGTCATATAACCTAAAGTTATCATTGGTTTGTTGTGATTTTGCTATAAAAAGTGCAGCTTCTGATGAATTTCTGGAGCTTATAAAAAGTGCATTGCGAGTTGCTCTCGAAGCTCATATCATATACGAAGTTTAAAGCAAGGATATAATTTATTTTATCCTTGGTCGGTAATTCATGGGCTAGGAACATGTGTAGACAAACTAATCTGTTTCTATACTTTCTACATGTGGGAAGCTTGTATTGCTACTGCTATTGTGACACTCAAGATCAATAACTTTTTGGGAGAAATCAGCTGAAGTAGCTCAAGGGTTTTGGTAGAAAACTAGTCTAGGATCTGAATTTCAATACACAATTGCAATAGCTATGTATGTATATAGCAAGCGTATATCTGGTCCTCCTGGTAGATAAGGTGATGCATAGTGAAAGGTTAAATACTGATCGTGCTCTGCTTCATGATCAAACACCATTTCACATCAGTGCATCACACAATCTATGTAAAACAACGAATACTGACGAAATTTATAACACCAATGGATAGGGATGTTAAATAGTCCTAAATTATCCAGCCCAACCCAAATCCAGAAAAAAATTTATCAAGAAAAAACTCAAATCCAGAAAAAAAAACCAAGTATTTTGGATAAGAAGGATTAAATCCAAACATGACCCTATGGGGTATAAATTTACTCATGGGTACCGATTTAAATATTTCATATCCACTAGTAATACACTATGTACCCAAGAATAAAACATATATTTAACACCACGATTCAAATTCGCAAAATCATGTTTTTCTACAAAACCTGCAAAATTATGTTTTTGCGCCAAAACCACAAAATCACATGTTTCCGTAAAACCGCAAAATCACATTTTTCGCCAAAACTGCAAAATCACGTTTTTTCACCAAAACCACAAAATTACGTTTTCCCACCAAACCTACAAAATCACATTTTCCCGCCAAAATCGCAAATTTACGTTTTCGTGCCAAAACCGCAATAACACGTTTTCCCACCATAAATCGCAAAATCGTATTTTCGAAAAAGCGTAATTTTGCGGGTTTTTGTTACGTTAATAGTTCTTTTAAAGAAGAGGTCTCAACGAGCCTCCTGAATTTCATTTCATCCATACAAGAGAATCCATCATTATTATACCGATTTTTTTCTTTAAATATTCATTTTTAGGTTATTCCAATTATTTAATAACTAGGATTGAACCCACAAAATTATAAATTTAATATAATATATTTTTTATAAAATTGTATGATGTTATTATATGATATATATTTTTTTA
>OVAV01001358.1:0-13583 GCA_900406375.1 Iberis amara
TTATCCCAATGGGTTTTACAAACCAGGTTTTAATGAGGCAAGTTGAGCACTACTCCCCATTGCCTAAGTGTGGATCAAGAGAAGAAGGGACTGGAAATTTCACCAAGTTAAAACAAGACAAGATCAAAACCAGAAGCTTTCACTCATCCATTCATCATCAAATCCGCATCATTCACCTCCTATCATTCTGTCATTGTTTGTTCTATTAGATACTTGTTCAAGGTGTGTTCGTTCCTTAGGGAAGATTACATCACGTAAGCTTAATAACGATTATGGTTTGAGAAAAATACTCTATTTCTCGGGGTTTCGTGAATACTCTTCAACGTGTTGTGAAACTCGTTTCTATAACACCAAATCTTATAAAATCAGTAATGAATATACAAAAGAACTTCTCACATCGGTAATAGAGCGAGGGGAAGGCCAAGAACGGATGGCATCTAACTTTTTCGAATCAACCGAGAGGCCGGACACAGACACGACGTACCCAAGAAACGGTACTTTTGAAACACCAAAAGCACATTTAGCGCACCCGAAAATAGCTTCCCATTCAACTGTACATGCAAAACTTCACGGAGATGCTGCGCATGGTCAGAAAAAGAGTAGGTAAAGATGAGAACGTCATCAAAATATACGCAACAAACTTGCTGATGAATGGGCGTAGAGTTTGATTCATCACTCGCATGAACATACTTGGTGCATTAGATAAACCAAATGGCATAACTAACCATTCGAACAACCCTTCGCGAGTTTTAAAAGTTATTTTCCATTCATCACCTAGTCTTATGCGAATCTGGTGGTAGCCACTTTTGAGACCGATCTTTGAGAAGAGTGTGGCGTTTCTGATTTGTCCAACAAATCACCAAGGCGAGGTATTGGAAAACAATAATGCACCGTAATCTTGTTTATACCGCGACTATCGACACACATGTGCCATGAACCTTTTTTTTGAATTAAAAGAGCGGGAACAACACACAGACTCATAATTTTGCGGATATGTCTTTATTGAAGTAGATTTTCAACTTGACGACAAAGTTCTTCGTGCTCCGATGGACTCATGCGATAGTGAGGCGGTTAGGTAAGGTAGCGCCCGGTATGAGCTCAGTATGATGTTGTATATCTCGAAGAGGTGGTAATGTGGTCGGTAGAGAAGAAGGAAACACTGCAAAAAAAATCATCAAGAACCGCTGTGATTTCTTGTATGGTTGGTGCCTACATGACGGTTGAGGACGATGCAGAAAGCAAGGCGAATGCAAAACCTGAAGTCTGTAGCTCCAAAAAATGCTTTATAAGAACAAAGTAAAGAAGTTTGTTGACGCGATAATGGAGCGGACGGTAGAGCCAAAGAGCTGTCGGTGATGATGGTGGGATAGGAGCCAAATCTTTAGATGGATGGAGCAGTATTTGATGTGTTTCCCAAATAAAAGAGTATGTATGTTTAGCTTTGTTATGAATAATATTGCAATCAAATTCCCAAGACGGCCCAAGACTAAGTGACTAACGTCCATTGGTGCGATATCACAATAAATAGGGTCGCGGTAAAGAGGACCAATAGAAAACGGGACTAAGGCACAGTGGGTGACGCTGATCGCAACTCATTCACTTAACCATCCCAATGAATAAGGCGAAGGTTGAACCTCTATGGGAAGTTCCAACTTATCGATAGTAGACGCGTCAATTACGTTTTGACAGCTACCCGAATCAATGATGAAGGAACAAACTTTGCCTCGGATTGTACCAAATAATATTGTGACGCAACCATTGATTATCTTGTCGCTTAGGTGCTACGCAATTTCGGCGAAGAACTAGCATAAGCTCGATTTCACCATGTGTCTCGTGAACTTTGGTATCTTCATCATGATCGAAGTCGTTAGCTACATCAACATCATCCTAAGCTTCAGTAGCGATATTGTCCAATAATAAACCTCAACGAGATTGATTAGGATATACCATTTGGCGATGACCCAGTTCGCCACAAGCAAAACAACGCAATGCGTTAGGGCGAGATGAACGGTGCAAAGTTGTATCGTTGGTCGTTTGCATACGCGTATTTGAGTTACTTGACTCTGGTCGATCCTTGAGCAAGGGATTTTGAGTCAGTTGTTAATCAGTTTGGCGATTACGCGAGGATTGAGATGTCCATGTAGAAGATCTTTGTAATTGATTTTCAAATGAAGCAGGTCGCCCATGAGTCTCACCAATAGACAATGGATCAAATTGAGCCATTGTATTATGAATTTGTGGTCATAATCCTCTAATGAAATGGGAGACCAATTGAGACGGACTATCGAAGATTTCTGTTCTGGTCAGGAGAAGAGAAAATTCTTCGGCATAATCATCAACGGAACGAGAGCCTTGTCTAATGTTCTGTACACAAGTATACATCGTGCGTTCGTAATTGTGAGACCAAAACGTGGATCGCATATGCTTCTTAAGTTTATCCCAAGAGCGTATGGGATTTTTACCGAGACGTTGGCGCGTTGTCTTGACTTGTTTCCACCATGTAGCAGCATGTCCACAAAAACGCATAGTAATAAGAGAAACTTGTCGGTCAATAAGCACCTGTTTGAACTCCAAAATTTCATCGACATCAATGAGCCAATCGATTAACGCATCACCACATACTTGTCCATGAGATTTTGGTATCTCCACCTTGAAGCCTTGTTCCCAATTATTATTATGAGGTTGACGAACCTGTTCATCATCATGTCGACGATTGGGATTCAAATCGTGCTGATCTAGACCTTGTAGATGATCATCGTTACGGTCGTTGTGTTGTTGTTGTCGTCCGTTTTCTTCGTCTTCAAATAGCGGATTGCAATTCTGAACAAGTCGTTGAACGAGAGTCTCTCCAAGTTCTTGGATCGACGTGTGCATCATTTGTTGAATATTCTCTTGCATGGCTAGCAAGACTCGTGTCAACTCGTTCCAACCCATAGCTAGATGTGGATTCGGTGGAACAATGGTTGATAAGTCGCTTTGAGCAACTTTTTCCTTATTCTTAGGCGGCATGACTCTGCAAACCCATATTGAACGTACTCTTATACCAACTGATAGAGAGGCGGAAGCTTAATAACGATTAGGGTTTGAGAAAGATACTCTCGTTCTCGGGATTTTGTGAATCCTCTTCACCGTGTCGTGAGACTTGTTTCTATAACACCAAATCTTATAAAATCAATAATGAAAATACAATAGTCTATTAAGATATTTATAAAGCCAAAAACCTTAGAGAAGGAAATCTAAGATTTGAGGAGAAATCCTTGTCAACTAGGAGGGGATATGATCATGGCTTGCAACGAGCTAAAAACTGAGCTTGAAGTCTAACATGTAGATCAAATATATCTCAAAGGAGATTTCACTTTAGAAGTACCAATTGGACCAATTAAACAAGCTAAGAACAATAGGCTTGTTGGACACCTGTTCAACAACCAATTGCATCCAAGCTCAAGATACGATCCGCCTTAGGGTTTTCATGTTTGTACTCGTTTTCCCAAGTCTGTTTTGTCCCATGTGGGTTTTCTAGACTTTTTTTTTTAATGAGTAAACTTGAACACTTTCAAATGCCTAAGTCTTGATCAAAGAGGAGTTTGGACTGAAATTCCATACAATCCCACACCTTTTACCTTAAAATTTCAACCAAATTAGTTCATTTTATGGTTTGTCTTTTACTATTTATATGCTTGTAAGGAGAAAATATAAACCTAACTTTCTTTAATCAAAAATGAGTTTCTACTCAAAGACAGCTCATATCTTTGTTTGGTGTGTAATATCCAAGCAAATCTATTTGTTTTATAATATCTAGAGGTTATAAGGTCAATCAAAAGGCTTCCACGCATCTTGTGGTTCCTTTTCAATCCATTCACATGTCCAACAACTCATCTTCCCATCACTTTTCCATCTTTGATCATCAAACTCCATCTCTCACAAGTTCTGTCATTTGAATCTCCTCAAAGTGTGTTCTTTTCTTATGAAGATTGCATCACAAACACTTGAACAAGCACATGATTCTAAATGTAATAGATAATGTACTTTAATACTTCAAAAGAGATTTTATTATGGTTTGGTATCTAAAATATTCTAGCTTTGTATAAAAATAGTTTTACAGGTGAGGAGGATGCATCTAGTGAGCCAAATCTGAGAATGAACTAGGTAGTAACACCTTTATTTTTTATATGTTATTGTTTATCTTGTACGTAATAATATCATTTGCTTCTTGTTATAGTTCTTCTCTATTGGAATGAGAGAATCCGAACAAAGACATGTAACCTTTCAAACTAGTGCATAAGGTATGGAAATTCAAGTCAAACTTTTCACTTCATTTCTTCTTCCTTTTTCAATCTTTGTCAAACGGGCTCCATTTAACAGCTAGTTTATGTTTTGGTTTGTTTGATCTTCTTGTATTTACTCACTTACCATAGTTTGATTCTCATGCTCTACTATTATGTGTACGGAAGAGGAATGTGCTTTATTGGTGTTATTAACTTTAGGTATAGGAATCTTTGAACATGAAGATAAAACTCAGTTAGTGTGTGATATGATATTTCCCGAAGGATCGAACACACCTTGAACTAATAGATCTAAAATATGAATAGAATAAGTGACTATGGACGATGCAGATAGAATAAAAGCGAAGTTGTATGAGATGTGATGAGGGGACCGATGGATGGACAGAAGTGGAAGAGCTATGGATTGCTTTTGAACTCCCTAAGCTCTTGGATATTACGCACCAAGAGGTTTTCCTAGGATATTACACACCAAGAAAATTTAGTCGTCGAGAATGAATTCTCTTTTCTTGAAATAAAAGACTAGGTTAAAAGTTACACAAAGTTTTGGCTGAAATAGCAGAAGGTTCAACAAAGAAAAAGAAAGTACTAGTGCGAATAAAATAAAGATAGGCGACTGGACTTTCAAGACTCCACTCCGAAATGGTCTTAGGGCTTTAGTCTTTTACTTGGTCTTCTTGATAGGCCCTTTTGCAAGTGACTCTGTCCATTCATAGGCAACGTGCATATCCACTTGCCTCGTTAAAAACCAAGCTTGGAAAACCCATTGGGATAAAACCAAGCTTGGTAAAAAGAGTACAAGTGGACATATCACTAAGATGGACCTCATCTACTTGGATGCAATGCGTGGCTGAGTTGTGTGGCTCGTTCTGGTGCAATGTCTCCCCTTCCAAGCTCTCTATGGCTCGGCTGATAGCTTCGGCAAGTCTCTTGACCCTTGCCCTGGTCATTGGTCCCTTTGGAAGCTCTAGATCATTCTTAGCATTATCTTTGTCTTGAGTTGGTTCTTCTTCAACATCCTTAGCATCATCTTTGTCTCGGCTAAGTTCTTCTTCAAGCATTGGCTCGGATGTAGAGCTCCAAGATCACAACCCCTCCCTGTTAAAAAGGATTTGCCC
Organism: Iberis amara; assembly: GCA_900406375.1. NCBI lineage: Eukaryota > Viridiplantae > Streptophyta > Magnoliopsida > Brassicales > Brassicaceae > Iberis > Iberis amara. Next base: position 5,399 of record OVAV01001358.1, read on the forward strand.
TCAAATCTGTGCCTTCTTCATCTGCCACAAAAGGAACCAAATCAGCAACGTTGAAGCTTGAGCTAACTTTATACTTACCTTGAAGGTCTATTTGGTAGGGATTTTCATAATATTCTTGGTAATCTTGAATGGTCCGTCTATGCATGGCAGCAGCTTGGATCTCCGTTCAGCAGGGAATCGGTTCTTCCTTAGGTGAATCCATACGAGGTAACCTTCTTCAATACCATCTTCTTTCGACCCTTGTTGGCTTGTTGTGCATAGAGTTTCGTCTTAGCTTCAATGTTTGCATTGGCCTTCTCATGTAAAGTCTTCATCTGCTCGGCTTTCTTGGCTCCATCTGTGCTAACATGTTCACTTAAAGGCAGAGGGATCAAGTCCACAGGTGTAATAAGCGTATAACCATAAACAAGTTCAAATGGTGAAAACTTTGAGGCTGAATGCTTTGCATGGTTATATGCGAATTCTACGTGTGGTAAACACTCTTCCCTAAACGTAATGTTTCTCTTAGATAAAGCTCTAAGTAGGGTGGATAAGGTCCTATTGACTACTTCAGTTTGGCCATCAGTATGTGGATGGCAAGTAGTGGAAAATAACAGCTTGATACCTAACTTGCCCCACAAGGTTCTCCAAAAGTGGCTAAGAAATTTGGTGTCTCTATCGGATACTATCGACCTAGGTAACCCATGCAAAATAACTGCATTCTTAAAGAACAAGTTAGCTATATGAGATGCATCATCAGTCTTATAGCATGGTATGAAATGGGCCATTTTTCAAAAATATATCCAAAATATATCCACTACTACAAATATTGAATCTTTCCCAGTTCTAGTCCTAGGAAGACCTAAGACAAAATCCATAGAGAGATCATGTCATGGGTGTGATGCAATTGGTAAAGGAGAATACAACTCCGTAAGCTGAGCTTTTGCCTTAGCATGTTTGCAGTTGATGCACCGAGAACACACTCTTTCCACATCTTTCTTCATCCTTGGCCAATAAAAGTGGGTTTCCAACACCTTTAACGTCTTGTCTATACCGATATGCCCCATAAGACCGCGTCCATGATCTTCCCTGGCCAACAACTCTCAGACAGAACAGTGAGGTATACACAGTTTATGATCATAAAATAAATATTCATCTTGCACAGAGTATCGACCTATAGCAATTTTACTACACTCTTCAAAAGTCTTTGGTGTCGGCCAAAGACTAGGCCATGAAAGCTTCGGACCTCACCAACAGTCTTTGGTGTCGGCCAATCTCTATTGGCTTTAACCTTCTCCTCGTCGACCTTAACACCATATGCGCTCACAACAAAACCTAGAAACACAATGTTATCCGCAAAAAGTGCATTTGGTCAAGTTGGCATAGAGCTTTTCTTCTCTAAGTACCACTAAAACAGATTCTAGATGCATGATGTGGTCGGCATTTGTTATAGACTATAATGTCATCAAAATACACTACCAGAAACAAGCCTATGAATGATCTAAGCACATGCTTTATCAATCTCATAAAGGTACTAGACGCATATTTTAAACCAAAAGGCATTATTAGCCACTCATATAGCTCATGTTTAGTCTTAAAGGCGATTTTCCACTCATCCCCCTCTTTCATCCTAATTTGATGATACCCACTCTTTAAGTCTATCTTAGAAAACACCCTAGAGCTATGAAATTCATCTAACATGTCATCTAGTCTAGGTATGGGAGGCCTATACTTTATCGTGATATGATTAATGGCTCGGCAGTCCACACACATCCTCCATGTCCCATCCTTCTTGGGAACTAGGAAAACAGGGACAGCACACGGGCTCATGCTCTCTCGGATGTGTCCTTTGGCCATGAGCTCTTCCACTTGCCGTTGGAGCTCCTTAGTCTCAACCGGGTTGGTCGTATAATAAGGACGGTTAGGCAGCGTACCTCTGGGTACAAAATCAATTTGATGCTCGATGTCCCTTATAGGTGGCAGTCCTATAGGGTTGTCCTTGGGAAAAACATCTTCGTAATCCTGTAAGAGCTTGGCAAGTTCACTCGGGTATACTGGTGTTTCATTAGACATGTTGCTAAGAGCCTCCTTATAGACAAACATCATAACATGTTGCTTAGAGTACAAGGCTTTCTTAACATGTCTGGAGTTGATAAGAAAATTAGAGAGCTTAGGTGACTTTACCTCCTTAGTTTTCTTCAAATGTAATTGCTCCTTACAGACCTCTTGAGGTGTGAGTGGTAACAAGTTTATCCTTTTGCCCTTGAAGTGGAAGGAGTGTCAGTTTGTGCTCTTCTCTCGGGACACTAGTTGTGGTTGCTGGCCTTGTAGCTTGGGCTGGTCCTCGGATGTAGGATGGCTTAGTATCCGATGAGATATTGCCTATGTGTTGGTCCCAAAGTTGCCTTGGCCATGACTTCTCATCTTAAGTTGTTGTTCGATCAAGACACTTTGTGTAGGAGTTCTTCTAACTCAATGTAATGTTGTAGCTTAAGTTGATCTTGAATGTCTCAGTTGAGCCCACCCATAAATTATGACGTTTGAGCCCCTTGGTCCTCTTCAATGTTGGCTCGGATCAACAACATTTCCATCTCTTGGAAATATTCTTCAACGGACCGGGAACCTTGGTTGAGCTTACTTAGCTGTTGGAGCTCTCAGTGATGAGGGCTTGGGAAAAATTATTTTTGCATCACGACTTTAAGCTCGGTCCCGGTAATGCTCTCCATTCCTCCTTCGTGTGGTCACCAGGTTGTCCCACCAGCTGAGAGCGCAATCATTAAACTCCGTCACGGCTATCCTGACATTGTTGAATTCATCTAGGTCTTGGCAGTTGAAGACCAACTCGATCTTCTTTTCCCACTCAATGTAGGCATCCGGGTCACTCTTCTCGTGGAAAGGCGGAATCTTCAGCTTGATCCTCTCAAAACCAGCATGGTTTTGTCTCGGTCGTCTATGCCTTTGTTGGTTGGGCCATGAGTCATTACTCCTCTCTTCGTAGTAGTCCTCAGAAGCTTCATCTCTTAAGCGTTCATCCTGGGTCCTACGGTTGTCGTTTGTTCCTCCAGGTTGGTGAGTCCTTCTTCGGGCTTGAATCGACGTTGGAGTTGCGCTAGAATGGTCGTCCGTCTCTTTCCTAAAATCTTCAAGCTTCTTGTCCATCAGTTTAGGAATGTTTTGGGTGATGGACTCGTAGAACAGTTTGTTCGCCTCACTCATGGGGTTTGAACTTTGGCCAGCGTCTTCGGCCATGGGTACCTAGCAAGAAAACCACACAAGTAGACTAGTGAGACTCGACTATGAGCTTTTAGGCGACTAGGCATAAACAAAATTCTGGCTCGGCCAAGTATAATAAAATAAGAAAATTAAATGAAGGAAGTCAATGTGGCTTAGTCTGGTTGTCGGATTTGGGCCAGAAAGGCGATTTGGCTCGATCGTCGACTTTCGCGTCGCAGTTTATCGGCTATCGGTTCGCTTCGGCCAGTAGTGATAATCGTCGGGTTATCGGCAGTGCGGCTCGGTGATATCGGCTGTGAGCTATCGGTGATTTATTATCGTCTCGGGTGGCTTGATTGTCTCGACGGTTGGTGTCTCGGCAAGGTGGCTCGGTGGTCTCGGCGTTTGGAATCTATCGATCAGTGGGGCTCGATGGTCTAGGATGTTGGTGAATTGGGCTTGTGGGAACCGAAATTCACACTGTCGATTTCCGTTAGTTAAGGAAAATCAAGGAAACCTTAATTTTCCAGAGGTCCCGGATTTCTGTGAGCCAAACGTATACGAGATCATAACACGACAATAAAAAATAAAAATACGAAATTGAAAGTACAAAAAGAGCAAAAGTTTTTATTCGAATCTGCATATGAGCGTGTTACAATAAGATGATAGCATCGACCGCGAGAGTTGTTGGCGAGTATCCTAGATCTAACAATGGAGACTAATAAACCTAATTGAGTCACAACTCACTAACAAGAACGGAAACATAAGATAAAACCCTAAGTATTTTGGTGCAGTGAATAAAACGTGTATGTGCTCTTCCTCCTCATCTCTCTAATATAGTCCGTTTTCAATTTCCGCCTCCGATTCTTCCGTCGAAATCTTCCTTTTCGAGTTTATTCTATTGCAGAAATATTCCTTTTTAGATTTTTTTCATTTCTTCACATCTTGCAGAAAAAGTTATGACCGGCATCGTAAGTGGGCCGTTATAGCGTTTTAGGCCTCTTTGAGCCGTTGTGCGGTTTAGACAATTTTTACGATTCCTAACGGAAAACTGGTCTTTCGTACGATGATACGATATGGTCCTCGCAAAATACTAACATCAATCTTATAAGTGAGATAACGTTGGCATATAAGTTAGCCGTTATCATTTTATACGACTGATAAAAAGTAACGCGTCTTTACGACCTTTCAGGACAATGATAAATTTAATCGCATAGATGAGATAATCCTCGATGTTTAGGCTAACCCTTATCATTTTATACGATTAAATCTTATACAAAAGGATTTTACGATTCTTTCACAAATCGTAGGAAATAATCCTATGGATAGGATAACTACGGTCTTTAAGCTAATTGTTACCATTTATACGATTAATTCGGAGCTGATACGAAAGGAATGAGTTTTATGGTTTTTATCGTAGAGTTCCAACGAAAACTTGAACCGATACAAAACGAGAGATGATTTATCCGAGACGATATGAATCGTATGTCGTTCAACTTGCCAAATGCGTTTGGTTCTGCTCGCCACTTGGCGAGCTGAACGCGTATCGAAAACGTGCCGAACATACGTACGTAAACGTGTATCGTAAATGTGTTGTCCGTAAATGACAAGATTTAGAACCAAAGCGTTTGTCCGGAGATTGTGATTGTCTCTTGTCGGGATCTTTTCGTATTTCTCGAACGTTGATTTATTCCGTTGATCGTGATACGATAGTTGTGCGGTTAGATTTCCCGAATCGAGTGACTATAGCGTTTTAATGATGTTTTATTTTAGACATCAATTTTGTCGTGACCATTTTTAACCCCAACAGTTAGCCCCCCAGCTCGCAAGAATCGTCTAGATTTTCTTGTGACGTTTAGGTTAGGTAAGTTAGGCGAAGTTGATGGCTTAAAAGTCCAAAGATGAATAGTAAAAATTTCCCTATAAATATGAGAAGTAACTTTTCAAACTTCACTCATTCACTTTCCAAGAAATTTTCAAAGGTAGAAAATGTTTTACTTTCTCAATCCTTTGTTGTTTTCTTAAATTTCATTATGAATTCCAATATGGGAACTGCTGCGAATGCTTTGCCGTCAATATTTAGGTCCAAAAGTCTACTAGTTCAGGAGGGCGGTGTCATGCCGAAGATCAAATTTCTAAAACATTTGATCGACCCGGAGGAGGTGAAAGCGTATTGGAGCGCAACATGCGGCATGGTGGCTCCACCTCCTGAGTCATGGTGCCCGTCGAGGCCCAAGTTCAGCAAAGACGTTGACAACCCGAGCGACTGCAGAGCTTCCTTCCTGACCACTATTCGAGAATTCTACAAAGTTTCGGAAAACATTTTGTTCTGTATGCCCAAGCACGGGGAAGATGTTAGTTTTCCGCGTCACGACTAATTTACGTGCTATAAGGCGAACTTGTTATCTTGTCGACTATGGTTTTCCATTACGGGAGTTATAGTTGAATTTTTAAATCGATACGGTTTATCGATCAGTCAAGTTTTGCCGCGTGGTCTTCATCGCCTTATCGGAATCTTAGTTCTGAGTTACGAACGAGGGATGGACATAGAGTTAACTATTTAACGGCATTCCTCCATCCGAGGAGTACGGGTAAACCGCTCCAATAATACCTGGCGCCGCGGAACCATATGTCAGTGATACGATCGTTCATGTCCAACTTCCACGGCTATAGTAGACATTATTTTTTCATTCGTATAGATAGCGCCTCTGTAGAAGAGGAGTACGTTCCCCATTTCTGGCGGAAATGGGGTCCGAAGGGTATCGCGGTCGGATATTTTAACTGTTTTTAGTTTGTCGATGTTTAATGTATGCGCTTTTTTTGCAGTTTTTGATCCTTTTTCTCCGCATTCGGAAGATTTTTTTGTCGTTAGAGACCTTCTCAGAGGTGGTCGTTTCCCTTAGGGTTACTTTTCTCCGCAGCGAGTTTGTAACGCGGTTAGCTATCACAACGCCCGAGCTCGCCCTAAGACAATTGCAGAAGATGAAGCTGATCCAGCGATGGAACATTTTACTCCGTACGAGATGCCTCCCAAGAGGGAGAGGGAAAGATCTTCGGCGAATAAGCATGCTACTTTTAACGAAGGTAGTATTACCCATGCTAGAGGAGGATCTCCTTTTGGGGCATGTTTTGAAGATCTTGACAGCTTGAGTCAGGTTTCGCTGCCGTCTTTTGGAGATTTTTTCTTTGACCCTCCGAACGTCATGCCGACCCAACCTGCCATCAAAGAAGGCTTCGTGAGATCGAAGCAATATGCTGAAGCTTCGCGTTTGTGCATGGGGGTTAGTTCTTGCTCATACGACTTATTTTTCTTCGTACGATTTTCTTTTGCTAATTTTTTGGAGGGCTTTCGACAAGGCCTCCATGTGATGGACGAGGCTCTCAGGACGAGTGATCTGGAAGCGCGATTGGCTCGGTTCAAGGCTGAGAAACTCGAAGAGGAGAATTCGCACTTGAAGAAAGAGATCAAACTGGTCTCCCTCCCTCTGGGAGAGAGAATCGGCGCTGAAAAAGCATCCCAGATTCGTCGTGCAATCATGCATGGCAAGCATGAGGTTGCTTCGACCGTGGCAGATCGTTCAGCCCGATTTGCAGCACATTTTGATAGGTTGGAAAATTTTGATCGGAGGCTTGATCACCTTCCTTAAGTTGAGTCATTTCTAGAATTGACGAATCTGGTTCATCTTTTTCTGAAACTTTTTCAGCTTTTTCTTAAGCGTTTTCAGTCAACAGCTGAGTTTTCTTCGCTCGTTTGGGTTTGACCACTGGTGTCGTTGGCTCTCGACCAAGGGTGGCTCGGCGGCCTCGGCAACTGAGCTACTAGTATGTTCGTCTCGGTAGTCTCGGCTATTTGGACTGTCGGCCTGCTCGGCTTGGTAATCTCGGCTATCGGGATGTTCAGGATGCACTGCTCAGTGTTCTTAGCAGTCTGGCCTAACAGTTGTATGGCTCGATAGTCTCAGCACGCTGGATGATCGAGGTGCACGGCTCGGTAGTCTCGGTGATGTTAGAGATGAGGTATTACATATTAATAACAGTTATTAGTTTGATAATTAATATAATTTTAGGTGGTGATTGTGTTTGGATTCATATTAGTAAAACAATGTTTAAAATTTTAAGAGAATGATTTCATTGAAAAATAATAAGAAAATAAACAGAATATTTTCGTTATCCAAATTAATCAAAAATTGTAGAGTATAAAAATTATGAATATTGGTATGATTTTAAAATTTTTTAAAATATATACTATCATATAATTGGTTTTAAAATTTGAAAAAAAATAAAGATATGAAAATTTGTATAGTTATTTAAAATGTGACACATGACAAGAAGAATGAATGGTATAATAGTCAAAAGAAAAAATTATTTCCTTCACGAAGTACACATAACTCAACAATTGAATGGGGGCATCTAATTACTTAAAAAACAACACTTATTATCTAACATGTACTCTATATACGCAATACTTATCATCTTTTAGTTTGTATATTTTATCAAAAAATAAAATAAAATCTCTTAGTTTGTAAAAAATGTTAAGAGTTCAACAGACAACGATGAACGATTATAGGATAACATGTTACTGTCCACTATATGTAGTCTGTTAAGCGAGAATTTAAAAAGTCCATTTCTTTTAGCTGATTATTTTATAATCTCTTGCATCCGACACGATTCTTTTGGTAGCTTTAGCTTTCTCTTTATTTATTTTGGCGAAGGCAAGATTTGTCAACTTAAGACAAAGTAGTAGGTTTTGGGGGGGAAAAACAAAGTAGTAGGTAAAAGAAGTAATGATATTTACGCATGCACTCCACTCAGAGTATATGCTTTAACCCAAGAAGACCTCTTTGTGGATTGTCTTTTGAACTACCCTCGTGACGTGCTCGAATTTTACTTTCGTTACAGAGCAAGAGTCCAATTAGGTACAAATTTTTTTTTATAATTAATTCAAATTAAGCCCGCGCATTCGCGCGAGTAGTTATATATATATATATATATA
>OVAV01001359.1:3500-13581 GCA_900406375.1 Iberis amara
ATAAATTAAATATTAAATTAAATAAAAATAAATTTATAAAATTAAAAATTAAAAATAAATTTATAAAAATTACAATAAATTTGGAAAAAATAAATTTCATCCTTTAAAAATAAAATAAATAATAAAAACTAAAATTATTTTTTNAAAATATTTTTTTTTAAAAAACTGAAAACTAAAATAATTTTATTTTTTTAGAAAAATAATTTTAAAACATTATATTAGAGTAAAAAAAGCTAAAATAAAATGAAATGATTTCAAAATATTATAATAAAAATATATAAATAGTTAAACTTGATTATATTATATTATATTAAAATATTTTGTTTAAAAAATATAATTTATAAACTAAAATGGGTCGCATCGACAGGTCGCAGCGACTGCAAAACGAACAACATGACGTTTCACTGGTCGCTGTCGCTGTCGCTAGCGACAGACAAAAGAACAGGGCCATAGACATAAATTTTGTAAAATATAAAATATGGACTTAAGTTGGAAACTACACGTAAGTTTTGTTAATATAAAATGTGTTTATCTTAATGAATATACTGAATGTTTCTTACATCATCCTGATAAATTGCAATTTAATCATGTAAAAAGAGTTATGATAACGAAGTGGTTGTGGTTTAGTGGTTATTACATTTGAGGAGGAATCGTCAGGTTGGTCTAGGCTAGAAATCGATTCCCTTTGAGTGCAGAATTGCGAAAATCATTTTTTCTTACTTATTGAAGATGGTGCCACGCTTTAGACCCATTAAAAAATCCGGTGAGTGGGCTATTTGACAGTATCACTCACCCTGGAGAGATTAACGACCTCGGCCTTCAACTCTTACTAGTTTACAAAAAAAGTTATAATAACCTATATATTGAACAACTTAAATTCAGTGTTATCCAAACCAAAATGTTTTAATCCATTGTTATTGGATTGATGATTTATAAAATACCATCAAATCCAATACTATTTGAAACAATTAAGTAATGGATTTATGGTAAGTTTATAGTATTTTAGTTGATATAAAATTTTAAATCACATAGTTTTAGATGAGATTGTAATTTTTTTTACAACAAATCACATAAATCTTGCTAACTCACCTAAAAGCATATAAAAATTCACTAAACCTAAATCACTTCAAATTATTTTAAATGTTTGTTTGAATATAATATTTTATAATATATATTACTTTCACTGTAAGTATGTATATATACTACAGAAATTTTACGAAGTATATTATATAAAAAAATTCGTGAAAAATATGATCGCTAGTATTCGAAAATGAAATAAAATAGATAGATTGATGGATTACGATTTGAACATTTTTACGAGAGTTTTCTCTAACTTTTTTTTTGAATTGTAAACATTTATATGCTTGTATCATGTTAACCCTTACAATGTATTAAAAATTAGGGCAATTCTCAAAAATACCACCAAAAATTAGGATTATTCCAAAAATACCACTCCCAAAAATTCCAAAAATACCACAAAAATATTTTTGTTCCAAAAATACCTCAAATTTTGAAATACCTTTTTTTGTCAAAAAATTTTGAAATACCTTTAAAATTTCAAATTTAAACCCTAAAACCCCAAAACCAAACCTTACCCCTTCAAAACTAAACCCTAAACTCTATTTAGTGAACCAAAACCCAAAATTTTAAATTCTAAACCCTTAAAATTTACTTTTTATGTTTGTGGTATTTTTAAAACATTTGGGAGTGTGTGGTATTTTTGGAACTTTTGGGAGTGTGATATTTTTAAAATTTGAACTTCTTTTGATAGTATTTCAAGGAATTCCTCTAAAAATTATTACATGACTTAAAACAAAGAAAATCATCAAAATTATAGAAGTCTAATTTGATTACACGAACCACTGGATTAACTTAGAATACTAACATATAATTGCTAGATAATATTCCCCAGAAAATAAAGGGAATTTTTGTTTTTCGGACCACATGGGAATGTGTTACCAACTATCTCTTTAAATTGACATGTAAGATATGTAAGAATCTTCTCAAGGCTTTGATGCTCAAAAGAAAAGAGCATATTTTCCATTTATCGTACCTTTTGACGGCAAAGATAAAAAAGAATATAACTTTTTTCAACTTTAATTGTCTTTTATCTTAAGATACTGCTAATGTTTCCTCGTTTATTATTTTTTCTTTTTTTGTAACGTAAGTCTAAAGACCAAAAGCAAATTTTGGATGATATTTAGTATTTTAATTTCCTAACACACACACATATATATATATGATATTTAGTATTTTAATTTCCTAACACACACACATATATATATATATATATATATATATATATATAAGAAAAAGTAACAAGTATTAGATGTCGAATCAAATTTTTAGTTAAGGAATTAATTAAAGATATTCCATCTAGTTAAATTATATGCTATTTTCTGAGATTTTTCTTTATTTTCTATATAACGAAATAATCAAGAAAAATGTGTAAACATTTAAATTTGGGGTTATTATCATTTTGAGTTTATAACTCAAAAATATCACACACTCTTAATAAAAATATCACAACATTATTTTTATTTCAACAATTCCACGAACTTGAACTAGCTTTAAAATTTTAAACTAAAACCTTAAATCTCTAAAAAATAAACTCTAATCTCTTCAAAACTAAACGTTAAACTCTAATTAGTGGATTCAAATCCACAAATTTTGATTTTTTTTTTTTACATGTATCCCTCACGGTGGCTCGAATCACACAAGCGCCAGAGTCAACACCAGGACCATTATCACTGGGCTATGGTTGCTCGACCACAAATTTAAATTTTAAAATTTTAAAATTTGGTGTTTGTGGTATATTTGGGAAATAAATATTTTAATGAAATTTTAAATATGGTATTTTGGAATCATATACTTATTTTTGTGGTAAATTGTAGAATTACTCTTTAAATTTTATGAATGTAAGGTAAACGTGACGTTCAAGTTAAATACTTCTTATGTTTTAAATATAAGATGTTTTTATATTCTGTGCAAATTTTACATCTATTAAGTACTTTATAATTATTTATATCATGTAAATTTTTATTGATTGATTGAATTATTTAAAATTTATAATTTAATGACATGGTTTTTAAAAATTATGTTTTCAACTAAATCATTTACATTATTATGAAACACAGAGAGAACAAACTAGTAGAGTAAACCTTTTTGTCAACAACTTATATTATTAAAGTGGTTCAAATATCCATACCCAATGTAATATGATATATTATTTTTTTATATTTCAATCAGTTTCAATTAATGTCCAAGTTCTGTATGATTTCGGAAACTTTTAGTAGATGCTCTATACCTTTTGAAGGAATTTCAAATGTAATTATTTTAAAAAAAAAACTTGAAAAATTTACTGTTAAATATAAAATATTAGTTTTCACCATAAAATAATTACCATCTAAATTGATTAAATTTAAAATCATAAAATGAAAATTTATATGTACTTTAGTTACATAAATAACCACGTAAATATCTATCTATATAAAAAATTGTAACAATTTTTATTAATATAAAGTCATTCAATAATCCAAACCGGATGTAATATGTATGGTATACTGTTATCTTTTTATGTTTTAATATTTTTTAATTGAATTTGGGATTCCAAATAGTTTGGAAAATTCTAATAACTACTCTATAATTTTGAAGAATTTGATAATATACTTATTTTTTTAAAAACTGAAGAAATGTACCATTACATATAAAAACATTCTTTGTCATCATTAACTAATTATTATTATTGAGAAAAAACTAATTATTATCTAAATTAATTAAATTAAAATCATAAAAATTAAAATTTGTAAGTAGTTTAATTACATAAATAACCACGTAAATATTTATATGTATGTAAAAGCCATCTGTTCAATTGTTCATCAGTTTGAAGAAAAATATTCCTAGCCATTTACTAAAAAGGAAGAAACCATTCTTCTGTCTTTCTTATTGTATAGGGCCTGTGGCTCAGATTCCTTAAATAATATGTCATCAAGGATTAGGCCAATCAATACTTAATAACTCATAAAATTGTTTTGAGTATAATTTGTTAAAGGTTCAATTAAAAACAACTAATTAAGCTAGCTTTGACTTGATTCGACCAAATTTTCACATGGAAGTAAGAGGGTATCTCTAATTATATACACGAATAATGCAATATCGACATGTTTTAATGATTTCCATATAGCAATTTTATATTAGTGGATGGGAAACTTCCTCAATTTAAAGACTTCCTACATTTAGATAACTAAAACCCAACAAGATCAAGTAGTTTAATAGTTGTATCATTGTTGTTACTTTGATACAAGACAAATGATCAAATTTGGCCATTTATATAGCGAGTGCATTTTCTCCTATTTATGGAGTTTGAGTTACTAGGTCGGTCTGGTATGACCCAGAAATTAATGTGAAAAAATAACTTAGTCAATAATTAAAAAATATATAAACAGTCACTAGAGTCATGCACAATTTTTCTTAGAAAATTATTTATTTCGTAATATAAAACGGATATGCATCAGTTTTGATACTATACTATTTATTAAATATTTAAACCAATAAATTAATATCAAAAGTAACTCATTTGATCAATAAATTATGCTCAATAATTTTAAGAACAAAAATTTTGTTAAATATTTATGCCAATGTTGCATGTCAAAGAGGGAGAATAAGAGCTCCAATACACGAGGTAAAAGAATATGTTACAAGAAAAAGGATGGAGCTTTATATAATTATATTATTGTTGTACTTTCACAGTAGTCGCATATATTTTTGCGATAAAGTAGCCACAATTACTCTTTCAATGATTTTTCCTTTTTGAGTAATCGTCTTGATTAGTATTTAACTACACTTTTTTCGTTTTTCCTCGATATACAAAAGTACAAATAGAGTTTTGACAATATGCAAATGACAAAAAAAAAATTAAATTAAAAAGAAGACCCATCCTTACATAAATGTCTAGGACAATTGAGTTTCTTCCAAAATTCGAGTGTGGAGTCAAGCAGGACCTCCCAAAGATAAGTAAGATTGAAACAAACCATGTTTTGAGACACTTTTGGAGATATCTCAAGCAATGGAATTGGCTCTAGGAGATGATGAGAAGAACGAACAAGAGGTATAGAATTACACTTAAGTCGAGAGAAAAAAAAAGAAAATAACAATTAAATACACGCCGCATCAGAAAAAAAATTCTGACAATTTCATTTTTCGACGACATATTGTAATATAAAAACCGTCTTGAATCTATTTTTAAGACTGTTTTAGAACTATCTATGTATTTGTATGTAGTCACAATTCAGTCAGCTATTTAGTGTACGTCAGAACGATATTCAATAGGAACTCTTCGATCATATTATCCAGATTTTCAGCTTGTGCATCATTGCAGGACACATAATACGAAGGCGGGATTTGTTAAAAAAGACTACACGTAAGCAGGCTTTTGTTTTTATAGATGTATTGAAGATGTCAGATTTTGCCACATCAACCATAACGGTACTTATTAAGAAGTGAATTACAAAGCTATGACGTTCATACATATTGAAGATAATATGGAGAAGTAGTGAGTAGCTGGAGGAGATTGAAGATGAAGATTTTCTGGAGTTGTGTCACACATGATGAATTGCTAAGTTTAGATTGGCATACCAATAAGGGTGAAAGTGGTCAATATGGAGAGTTTCTTTTACTACTTGAGAATAAGTTTAGGCATATGGAGAGTTTCCCAAATTATTCCTCAACAAAAAGAAAATCTAAGAAAAGTAAATTTTCCTTTTATTGAAGATCATAAGATTTTAGAAAATCTTAGAAACTATATAAAATGGCTAAGGATTATGAATGAGAGATAAACTCTTAGTTGCTTTTATTTAGAGTTTTCCAAGAGTTTTTGTTATGTGAGTGTTAGCATGGTCGTCTGTTTCAGTGGGTGGTTCAGTCAACATGATACTATCTTTGGTTGATTGAGTCGTTAATTCAGGTTACAGAGGAGTTTGAGATACAAAGTCTTGTGGGATCAATTCATGATAGAATTGTGAGAGTCATAATTGATTTAGATTTGTAAAAATAAATTTATACAACTTTGTGAGAATGAAAGTATTGGACTTGGTTCTTCCAAGTTAAGAAAACGTGTTATGTCTTGTGTTCTCTATTTTTTTAAATTTAGTATAAAAGTCTAACTTGCCAAAAGAAGAAATTCTATTTGAGGAACAATCCTCAGAAGAACATGAAGACACAATCACTGTTTTTCATCAGAGCGTATAACATGTTTATTTTTGTCCAAGGAGTTCATCGGTGCTAGATTTAGAAAACTATAGATAATTGAAAGTCGAGATGATGCATACAATCAAAGGAATACATGAATATTCATGCAAAACAGTCGAATGTGAGTGGAAGCCACCAAAACAAGTTGTTTCAAGTTCTAGTACAAACGTTGTACAAGAAACCAACCCAAAAGAAAGGTGGTCATAATGTGAGAAAGAGATGTCTAGAATGAATGCTTTAACACTATCATCAATATTTCGTGGAACTTCAAAGTATAAGTTTGAATTTATTCAAGGTTGTACTTCAGCTAAAGAAGCATGAGATATCCAACATACTGTTTGAAGGTACAACAAGTGTCAAGCGCAAAAGGTTAGATATTCTTTGCATAATTCTCGAGATCCAAAACTCGATCCACACCCGACCCGAAAAAACCTAACCGAACCCGAACCATGTATGTAAAATACCCGATTGGGTTTAATTTTGATGAATTACGGGTACCCGACCTAAACCGGAATCGACCCGAAAACCGATCGGGTACCCAAGAACCGCAAGACCACTAATATGTTTCTTTCAATCCGTGTTTAGGGTTGCCTTCGATAGTTCTTTGAGCTTCCAAAACGAAAAAATCAAAGTTTCCTAAAACTTAAACTCATTTAATTCGATAATCAAGCTAGAATCTCACAAATTTAAACTCTCAATCCCTTCTTCTTCTGCATACTATCAACTTCCAACTCCAATTTTATCTCCACCAACAGAATTGTCAAGAATCATATCACAGGTAATGTTGAAGCTTTTATTTGAAATCGATTGTGTTTGAAATTATTATGTTCTTGAAGTTGTTCTTCCTTACTAAAATCATATCCCATGTTCATATCACTTGTTCTGCTTGAAGTAATTATTCATTATGAGCTTGAAATTCATAAGAAAGTTTCTGTCGAACATAACAAAAGTATTTGATTCTTTTGACTTTTTATCGATTCATTTTCTTTTAATTCTATAACGTGATTTGTCAATATCAATATGACCACATGATTCACGTCTCTAATATTGCTCTTTGGGTTTCTATGTTTTCTGAGTGTTAAAAGATGTTAACTTCTGTTTGTTTGGACCACGCGGGTCCCACAAATCACCCCCAATAGAGAACGCAACGTCCTTGTTGCATACCAGCCGGCCCACCCCATTTCCATCCTAGAATCGATTGCGCTCTGATACCAACTTGTAATGCCCCACTCCCTGAGCCGCTACTACCAAGCCCAATAGCCCATTAGTATGATATTCTCCGCTTTGGGCCCAAAGGCCCGCACGACTTTCTTATTGGGTATCATCCCAAAAGGTCTCATACTAATTTGGGAATTGGACTCCTTATATATTAGTCAATCCCAAGCTAATCTTCCGATGTGGGATATTTGTTTAAACTGTAAACTTCAAATAAGATATCTTCTTTCTAAAATATTTATGTAAATGAACATAACTAGAAGCATCAAGTCTGTTCCCAGAGCTTGTCTGTAAATTTTAGCTACTCTCTAGATGCTACAAATTGAATACTCTACAGAGGATCTTATAAGATTTGGATTAACTTTTTTGAGTTTGTATGCTTGATATGCTTTGATTTTGTTCTTGAAGATTAACTCTTTTTGTGAATTGAAAGCCTTTGTTGTAGCTAGAGGTTTGAAACTTGACTTTGATTTTTTACCTTAGGACTTACTTACAATCATAGAAGTTTCTTTTCCATGAAACACGCAGAGGAATATTGTGTTTTTGCTTGTTTGAAAGCTATGAAGATGCAGAAGTTTACGGTTAAAGAAGATGGCTTGTATTGTGTTGATTATGCAGATGGCTAACTATTCATTGTTAATTGTAATTTTATTATATATCATATGGTTTTTTGGGTAAAAATTTGATTAGTGGGGATAGGTTAATCATAGAAAAGCCGCAAATCAAATATTATATATATATATATATATATATATATAACATGTTGGTAAACACATGATTTTTGAGCTTAAAGTACGTGACCAAAATACACAATAAAAAGTAAAGAATAAATATTATATATTATATATAATATATTGAAATTATTTTATCAGATTGTAAGTAAAACAAAAAAATACTGCAAAATTACTATGCTTCTTCTAAACGATGAAATCTTCTTAAAAAATAGTAGTGCAATATTGTTTTATGTAGTATTGTGCTTGTTTTGAGTTTCTTGTGTTGATTGTGCAGATGGCTTCTTGTGATGATAATCAACCAAATATTGGTGAAAATGATGAGTTAACAGATGAAGAATATCAAACACATGAAGCTGGTGGTGGAAGTAAAAACAAAAAAGAATGAAGTGGTTCAAAGCCAAGAAAGAAGACAAGATCTTGGATTTGGGATCATTACACAAAACATACAGTTGATGCAAATAAATGAAATTGCAACTATTGTAAGAAAGAGTTTGCCTGTCCAACCAAGTCTGGCACATCTAGTTTGAGTAAACACCTACAATCTTGTAAATCGTATCAGTCATGGTTAGGTACTAATAAAGATAAAGATCCAACTGTGTTAAGTCTTGATGGTTATGGTGATATTAAGTTGTCTAGGGCCTCTGAATTTGTGTTTAGAGAAGCATCGAATGAGTTGTTAGTATTAGCTAAGTTACCGTTAACATTCATAGATGGTCTTGCTTGGAAAAATTTATGTTCCAAAACGAAACTCTATAAACCCCATTCTAGGAGAACAAATGTATGTTAAGAAGAAAACGCAATAAAGAGGATTCTAGGGAATAACAAGCAGAGAGTGTCTATAACTACAAATATTTGGGTGGCTCCACATACTCAAGCTAGTTATATGGTAATAACAGCTCATTTTGTTGATGATTCATGGCAGTTGAAGAAAATGTTATTAAGATTTAATAATATTGTAGATCATAAGGGTAAAACAATATGCAATGTTCTTCTTGAGTGTTTGGATGAGTGAGACATCAAGAAAGTATTTTCCATCACAGTAGACAATGCAAATGCAAACAATATAACTATGGAAAAATTCAAAGAAGCAATGATTAAGAATGCAAATGATGCATTGGTTCTGAAAGGTGAGTATATGCATATAAGGTGTGCAAGTCACATTTTGAATATGGTTGTGACAGAAGGTTTGCAAGAGGTAAAAACAAATGTAGTTGCTATTATGAATGACATCTTGTATGTAAGGTCTTCAACTAATAGGTTGAAATCATTTGAGCTTCGTGTTGAAATAGAAAAGATTAAAAAGGGAAGCTTGCCTTTAGATGTTAATACCATATAGAACTCCACTTACCTAATGCTTGAACAAGCTCTTAAATTCATATTAGCTTTTGACAAAATGGCGGCTGGAGATAAGCCTTATAATGACTACTTTCTTGAAACAGTGGAAGTAAAGAAGAGAATTGAAGAAGATTGTGAGACTGTCATTGTGAATGGAAATAAGAAGACTAAGAGTATTAGACCACCTACTAATGAAGATTGGGATTATGCTGACAGGTTAGTACAATTGCTTGTCATATTTTACAAGTCCACTTTGGTTCTTTTTGCTTCACCATCTATTGCTTCTCATAAGATCTACAATGAGATAGTCACTATTACTAGGAGCCTTACTACCTTAAGCAAAAGTTCTGGTCCTTGTGATGAATTTAGACAAAAAGCCTTAACAATGTTAGGAAAGATAGAAAAATATTGGAATCCTTTTGGTGATAAGGTAGACATGAATAAGATGGTGATTATAGCAAGTGTTTTTGATTCTAGAAAAAAAGACGAAGTTTGCTCAGCTCTGTTTTAATACCCTTTATGGTAAAAACAGTTATGAGTCTACTCATCTA
>OVAV01001360.1:0-13580 GCA_900406375.1 Iberis amara
TGCATATTTCGGGTTTTCGGGTACCAATCTACCCAATTATCAATGTTACCCGAAAAATCTAAATCGTAAACCCAAAATAAAAAAAAAATAAAATAAACTTATGCCGTCGCTACAGTACCTCACTAAATATAGCGTGGTACTGTAGCACAAATAAGAATCACGCTATTATAGTGTGATAGTTGCCGTTCGATTGGAGAACACAAATTAAATAATGCACGTCATTTTGCCGTAATGGCGTTGCGTTGGACTTGACCTAAGTCCGAGAGTTTTTCGAAAACCAAAATATAGAGAAAACTAATTTCTGGAGACAAAAGCTCGAACATGGAACACTTACGGCTACTAAATGGCAAATTTTGAAGCGATTTCACTAGTATTTATGAAGATTTCAAACCGGTTAATAACGTAAAAAGAAAAAGCGATCCAATCTTAACCAAAAACACCAAAACGAAACCGAATTAGCAGATGACCGAACGAAAAAAGCGAAAAGAGAAGATTGAAACTATCAAACTCAAAAAAAAAAAAAAAAAAAACTATGAACAGTTACCCATCCAAAGAAAAAAATCATTACAAAAAATCGTATTTACGTGTATTCTTTTACTCGTATTAAAAAAAAAATAACACACACACCTAAAATCAAGAATTTGCGTATTTATGCCAACAAAGTAACATAAAAATACATCTTCTAGCGATATAAAACCTAGAACGTCTCTCTTTCACCATTGCTAAACATCCTTTATTCCTCTCCATTGTTGACTCTCTACAACTTTCTCCTTCTCTTCTTCTTCTTCTCTTTCTCCTCATCTTCATCGTCGATGAACATTGACCCATTTTTGTCTTCACACCTACTTTTAATGATGTTTGAAGGAAAATTTAAAGGGACCAAAATGTGGAAAAGAGTAGAGAAGAAACAAAAAACTAAATGGAGAAGAAAAAAAAAAAGGTCTATAAATAGAAGAGTGGTGGAGCAATGATGATGCGATGACGTTAAACATCATTTAACTTCTTTTATTTTTATTTTTATTTTCTCCAAGAAAAATCCATTTTGTTTCTTTGACTTGTGTGTTTACGCAATTAGATTAATTATTTATAATTGTTACTTAAAAGTTAAAACCGTTTCATTTGTGGAATAATTGTCTTTGTGTTTATACCATAAAAATACTCCATGGGTTCCTAAAAGGATAATGTTTTAGCTTTTTTTTTTTTTACACAATATTTGATGTTTTAGATTAAAATTAATATATATTTATGGTATCGGAAATTGCACTTCACAACTATTGGCTTTACTTTTATTTTTAACAAATAGTGAATGGAGAGAGATGATATTTAGTGTTATTAAATTAATAAATAAGTATTAGAACAGGTAAAAGTTGGTTTTATTAATAAGTGTGAAAAATCTAAAACATTATTCCTTTAGGAACTGAGGGAGTAATAGGAGAGTTGTCATCTCATACGTTAGAAAGAGTAAGTATTTAATAATTTGTTGTTGATATTTTAGGATGAATTTCTTGAAATACCATCAAAAGAAATTCAAATTCCAAAAATATAATACATTTTTAAAAATTTCAAAAATATCATTAAATTGTTTTTTTTTAATAAAAATATCACAAACAGAAAAATGGAATTTTAAGGGTTTTTAGAATTTAAAATTTTGGGTTTGAGTTCATTAAATAGAGTTTAGGGTTTAGTTTTAAAGGGGTATGGTTTGGTTTTGGAGTTTTATGATTTAAATTTGAAGTTTTAAAGTTATTTCAAATATTGTGGTATTTTTGAAAAAAAAAAATTTTTGTGGTATTTTTGAAATATAGTTAGTTTTTTGTGGTGTTTTTGAGAATCCCGTATTTTATTCGTATGTAATAATTTATCGTTAGTATTTATTTGTATTTGATATATAAAAACCAACCAACAAAAAACGCGTTTCATCAGGTGGTTTTAGCGTAACCGATGAGCCAACAGGATTATCTATTTCAACACGTGTCGATATTTTATTGGCGGTAAGTGTTATGGTGTAATGATGACCAAACCTTATCAATCAATTTTATATGAAACGGACGAATCTTTTTGTCATTTTGATATTTCTATCACGATGAATCCATTTAGTAGTTTAAACTTTCGTAAATATTTTTATATATTCATATAATAAATAGCCAAATTTAAACTTTAGTTCCAAAAATAATAATTATTGGGCCATTAATAAATTAATTTCTGTAAAATTTAATTGTAAATAAATTTTTGTAGAATTTAGTTGGTGAATAAATTATAAAAATACTAGTTACTTTTATTGTAGGAAAACCTATAGCTTCTCAAAATTTTAAAATAGTTATATCGAGAAAAAATAAAACACACCAAAAAAAAAAGAGGAATTCCTTGAAATACCATAAAAAGAAGTTCAAATTTCAAAAATACCACACACTCCCAAAAGTTCCAAAAATACCACGCACTATCAAATGTTCCAAAAACACCACAAACATCAAAAATGAATTTTAAGAGTTTAAAATTTTAAATTTTGGGTTTGGGTTCACTAAATAGAGTTTAAGATTTAGTTTTGAAGGGGGTAGGGTTCGGTTTTGAGGTTTTAGGATTTAAATTATAAATTTTAAAGTTATTTCAAATTTGTGGTATTTTTGGAACAAAAACATTTTTGTGGTATTTTTGGAAAAAATGGTGGTATTTTTAGAATTTTTAGAAGGGTGTGATATTTTTGGAATATATCTAATTTTTTGTGTTATTTTTGAGAATCTCTCTTGTAACATAT
The DNA here is from genome assembly GCA_900406375.1 of Iberis amara. NCBI lineage: Eukaryota > Viridiplantae > Streptophyta > Magnoliopsida > Brassicales > Brassicaceae > Iberis > Iberis amara. The sequence continues at coordinate 2,753 of OVAV01001360.1, forward strand.
TTTTGAAGATAAATCATATAAATTCACATTAATAAAAATTATTTAAAGGCTTAAAGCTAATGATATTTTTTTTAACACAACTGTATTTCCGTTCGTCTGCTACTGATTTTGTATACAAGTTAGTATCTTCAACAAATATATTTGCATATATTCGTTTTTCATTTAAATTAAAATTAAAATCAAAAATAGGTTATTGGAAAAGAAGCTGTGACCAATGATTGACACTTGATTAGTTATTGCTACGTCAACACACTTCCTTTTACAGCTGTTTAATATTCCTCTCTTCTTGTTTTTTCTTAACAAAAAAGAAAAAAAAAATATTTTAGATTTATATCTACATTTTTGGTTGGTGAAAAACAAAAGATTTATATCTAAAATTTATAAATTAAATTACCCAACCAATATTTGAAAATGAATGTGGTTATAGATATAATAAGCTTCAAAGGATTCATTCACAATTATTTTCGCCACTTTATTTACACATGTTAAGAGTTTATTCAAGTTTTAATGTATCTCTCAATGGTCAATTTATATGGGCCATAAGGCCTAACAAATATTCACTCTTTCGATTAGATTCAAACTTGAAAGGCCTCTATATGTTATTAGGCCCATATATTATTGTTTTTATGAGTTTTTTAAACAATATTATTATTTTTATCTTTTGAATACGGATTTAAATTGTAGCGGTATTCTCAAAAATAGCAAAAAAAAACAAAAATATATTCTAAAAATATCATACTCCCAAAAGTTTTAATAATACCACCATTTTTTCCAAAAATATCATAAAAATATTTTTGTTCCAAAAATACACAAAATTTTAAATAGCTTTAAAACTTCAAATTTAAATCCTAAAACCCCAAAACCAAACTCTACCCCTTCAAAACTAAATCCTAAAATCTATTTAGTGAATTCAAACCCAAAATTTAAATTTTAAACCCTTAAAATTCATTTTTTGTGTTTGTAGTATTTTTGGAACATTTAGGAATGTGTGGTATTTTGAAAACTTTTGAGAGTGTGTGATATTTTTGAAATTTAATTTTGATGGTATTGGGAGAAATTCCTCTAAATTAAATTGTACTATATTATATTTTTTTATAATTAAAAACCACTTTATTGTTACGATTACCAAATACCTGTATGAAACTCAAAAAAAAAAAGAAGAAGATTATCTATCAAATATGAAATAGAAAAAAAAAGTTCCATATAAATATATCATCATATTTGAATAAAAAAGTATATAAAAGAGAAGAAGAAAAGACACAATGGGCTCTATCACACTTTCATTTTCTTCTTTAATTATTATATCACCACCATATATTGTTTTTTTCATAAATAACAAAAAAAGCTACACTGTCCATTATCCATTTAGAGATTTAAAATTAATAATTTGAGAATCTCGTGACCCACACTTACGTGGACCTTATATGATGACGTGTACATACCTACGTGTCACACAACGAAACGTTCATGTTTCTCTCTCTCTCTCTTCTCTTTCATCTTCAACTTTACCTGAATCTTGGATCATTCGCCTTTTCAAGCTTTTGGATCGAAGAGATCTTCCTGTTGATTTTGTTTCCGGCGTGTGTCGTGGATTTAATTCCGATGGCGATCAAAGAGGATACGGAGGAGAGTTGTGGAAGCAGAGCTGTTGTTGCTTCTGTGTCTAAGGAAAACCCTAGGCAGCATCGTATGAAACTTGAGGTTTATGGTGAGGTTCTTCAGCGAATTCAGGAATCGAATTATGAAGAAGCTAATCTTCCTGATTTTGATGATCAGCTTTGGCTTCATTTCAATCGTCTTCCTGCTCGGTATATATATCTTTTCCGTATGATATTTAGGGATTCTTAACTAGTTCTAATCCATCATCAATCTATGGACATCGACTGATTTGTAGTTTATCTGAATTGGATTTATCATTTTACTGTTTTCTTCGTTTGATTCTTCTTCTTCTTCTTTCCGTCTTTTAACACGTGTAGTGATAGGTTTGCTACTTTTCTCTGTTCACATGAATTTTGTTTTCTGCATTTGGCATTTGGTGTTTCTTTGTATTGATGCATGTTTACTTGTTTTTTTCTTCTTCTAGATATGCTTTGGATGTAAATGTTGAGAGGGCAGAAGATGTTCTTACTCATCAGAGATTGCTGAAATTAGCTGAAGATCCTTCAACTAGACCTGTCTTTGAAGTTCGTTGTGTACAGGTAATTAAAAGCATCTGCCACTTAATCATAGCCTGCTTTGTGTATAATACTGAAGTCTTTGTTTGAAGCCGCATGATCCTTGGATACCTTTTTCTTACAGGTTTCTCCCACATTTAATGGGAATTCTTCTGATGTTGATCCTTCAGATCCTGCGGTTAAGGAAGATGCTCAAAGCTCGTACCATTCTAGCAGGCAGGGATATGCAGTTCTATTAAGTTTTGACTGATCTTAAGATGTTTTTCATTAACATTTCTCCTGTTTGACTATTATCTTACTTCCTGTTAAAAGGGTTCTTGCGCCTCCTACTTTTGGTTCTCCGAATTTCGAGGCTCTTACACAAGCTTACAAAGATCATGCTGAAGATGATGATAGTGCTGTCAATGCACAGTTACCTAATTCTCGGTGAGAGCTCTTCTGAAATTTAATCATCTTCATTAAATTTTTATTTGCTTCAGCCTTGTTTGCATATGATTAAAGAGGAATACTTTGTAGCATATAATTGGCTCATCATGCTGTTCAGGTTGACATGATTTTGTTATACAACCATATGGGGTGATATTATTCTTTGTTACCTGTCTTATAGACCAATGCACGAGATTACCTTTTCAACCATTGACAAGCCCAAACTTCTTAGTCAGGTTGGTGAATTTAAATGTCCTTTTTCTATTTCCTTTAGATCAACTCTGATATTGGAAACAGATATAACTATCGTGGTAAGAGTTGTTCTTCTGTAGACTAGACTGATGTTTATGATTCCCAATATAGAAGTATGTGAAAGAGCCACCAGAGACTTTCATGTGAAGAATATGTATTTAGTTTTTTTCCATTCTGCCACTATCTAAGAAGGAAAAGATATTTTGTTTCAGTTAACTTCCATGCTTGGTGAACTTGGATTGAATATTCAAGAGGCTCATGCTTTCTCTACCACAGATGGTTTCTCTTTGGATGTCTTCGTAGTTGATGGTTGGTCGCAGGAGGTATAGGTTCAGCTTTCTGCATGGACCACATCTTGTTGAACCATCATGCTATTTGTCACTGTTTTATTAAGTGAATGACTTAGAAAGACATTATCCCCCGATGACCTTTCAGTCCCTGTTATCACTAAGCTGATTAAAAAACTTTATGCAATTTGGAAATACAGGAGACAGAGGGTTTGAAAGATGCATTGAGGAAAGAGATACGGAAGCTTAAGGTATCTTGTATATTTTTATTGTCATGAGCATTTTTTATCTTCCTGAGATTCCTCATATTCTCTCCATGCCTCATTTTCCTCATTTACAGTTTGAAATCTGAAAATGCAAGTAATGTTTAAGCACTAGCTCGCCCCATATATAGTGTGACATTGTACTGATGTATTGTTGCTATGTTTTGCACAACTTTTGATAGTTGTACTCTCTCCATATTCCACACTGGCTGCCCTGCAGGATCAACCTTGTTCAAAACAAAAATCTATTACTTTCTTTGAGCATGACAAATCTACCAACGAGCTGGTACCTGCCTGTGTTGAAATACCTACAGATGGAACTGATGAATGGGAAATTGACATGAAGCAGCTCAAAATAGAAAAGAAAGTAGCATGTGGATCATACGGGGAGCTGTGAGTTTCTTCATTCCATATATTTGTATTTTTACTGATACTGGAAGTTTATGTTAGGAACTTAACGGATATATGTCGATGCAGGTATAAAGGAACCTATTGCAGTCAGGAAGTAGCTATCAAAATTCTCAAGCCTGAGCGTGTAAATGCTGAAATGCTCCGAGAGTTTTCTCAGGAAGTGTATATAATGAGGTATGCTGCAGTTTACTCTCATTTTCTCTCATACCCTTATAGTAAATTTCTTTAAAGTTTCCTTTCCTTTGTCTCTATGTAGAATATACACGAGTTGATTCTCATTTTTTTACTAGACTCACGGCCATTCTCTATTTAGAATTTTCTCAGTCAAAATCTCTTATGTTGTATAAAGTAGCCAACATGAATGATACTTTCTTGTTTATAGGAAAGTACGGCATAAAAATGTTGTCCAATTTATTGGTGCATGCACGCGATCTCCAAACCTCTGCATTGTGACGGGTGAGCTTTCAGTAAATTCTGAATAGGAGAGTCTGGTTCTATCCGAAACATTTTTTGCAGTCTGTTCTGTATCTGCATACCTGGTAAAATGTTGTCTCAACAGGACAATGGGGTTTCTGCATACTATTGTTTTGTAATTCCCTTAACATTTCATTTTCTAATTTTGGCTTTTATATATATATGCATGGTTGACCAATTCTAGCCTTCTGTATCAGAGTTCATGGCTCGGGGAAGCATTTATGATTTTCTTCACAAACAGAAAGGCGTTTTTAGACTTCCATCTTTACTCAAAGTGGCAATCGACGTCTCAAAAGGAATGAACTATCTACATCAAAACAATATTATTCACAGAGACCTTAAGACTGCTAATCTTCTTATGGACGAACATGAAGTAATCCTCAATCTTTGGCCTCTTCTGATCATATAGTCTTTCAGTATTCGTTAGTCACTATCTATGTAGTCGTTTAGCTTACGAATATTCCTTTTCCTCTTTTTGTCTCCACAACATGTCTTTAGATTCTACATAATTTTGAGCAGGTTGTCAAGGTTGCAGACTTTGGGGTTGCTAGAGTGCAGACTGAGTCAGGGGTCATGACAGCTGAAACAGGGACTTACCGATGGATGGCTCCAGAGGTATGACTGCTTTTGTGAATTTTTTGCTTTCCATGAGACTTTGAAGTATATGAAACCAATGATGTAGTTGTGGAGATGACATGTAGTTTTAAACATGACATTCAGCTGTTAAAGCTTATTAGTTAATACCTGAATTGACTGTGCTTTCCTCCATTATTTCTGTACTTTGATTAAATACTTTCTGCACTCAGGTCATCGAGCATAAGCCTTATGATCACAGAGCAGATATCTTTAGTTACGCTATCGTGCTGTGGGAATTATTGACTGGGGAAGTAAGACACTCAATTTTTCTCTCTAGATTTGAATAGGAGAAGTTGCTAGTCTTGTTTACTTCTGCGTTTGACACAGTCTTTTTTTCTTCTGGTGCGAATTAAAACAGCTACCATATTCTCACTTGACTCCACTGCAAGCTGCTGTTGGTGTTGTCCAAAAGGTATAATGATTTTAGGACTTTTGAAATTGTTAATCTCTGTGATTTGTTGAGAGGCTTTATCCACTGGTAATTCCTTTACAGGGACTTCGACCGAAAATTCCAAAGCAAACACACCCAAAACTGACTGAAATTCTTGAGAAATGCTGGCAGCAAGACCCGGCTCAACGACCCAATTTTGCAGAAATCATAGAAATGCTTAACAAACTACTGAACGAGGTAATTGATTTATCATAGTATCTCTCTCTGCTAAAGTAAACCCATACCAATAACGATTTTGACTTTGAGCAATAATATGTTATGAGACCACCAGGTTGGAGAAGAGGAGCGTCACAAGGATAAACATGGAGGGTACTTTTCAGGCTTAAGAAAAGGCCATTAACACTCTCGAGCTCTCCCTGATATATGTGGTTTGATCGGTTTTATAAATTTCTCTGTTCACTTTTCGACTTGCTTTGTACAGTTTTTGTCTGATGGTGAGGTAACTTGTTATAACTGTAGATTATTTGTCTTAAACCCTCACTTTTTTTTCTTTCCATTATGATTGTTTTTTAACAGTTTCTTTTTGAGAGTGACTGATTTGCATTGCGAGTCGATATAAGAAAAAGCCGATCTTTTGAGTTACAATTTTGTTATTGTTGTCACATTACTCTCTTTTCAGGTCTGCCTTCAAATGTAGTGAAGCCAGTGATCTTTATTAATTGTTCATTGAGATACAGAAACACTTGTGTTGAGAAGTTATTTATAATTACAGGAAGTGTTTGGTCATGTTTTGTTTTTTCAGTCTTCTATCGGCAGGTGATTCTCTGTCCAAGCGACATATCCTCCCGCAATATCTGTGACCGCGGTGAAGCCCTGTACATACGAACATCCTTAAATCAGGTAACACTTCTACTTTATCTATCACTAAGCTAATATAAGTAGAAGTGTTCACACACACTTACAGCATTAAGAAGTTCACTTGAAGCCATTAAAGACATTTCCCCACTCTCACAACCCTAAGATAGTTTAATATGCGCCTCAAAAATGTTAAAAATTGTTTTGGTTGTGATTTGATCTCTGATGAAATTGAGAAACTTACAATGATGATTTCATCGTGCTTTCGGAAGTGAGAGGAGACCTGCCGTAGAAAACTAGGGTTCTTGACCAATCCTGGAACGTTTTTGCTTGATGTTAGTTTTGAAGTTTACCATTTCAGTTAGGGCTGGGCAAAAAATCCGGAACCAAAGAACCGAAAAAAAAAAACGGTTTTGGATCGGCTCCGGTTCCACCTGCGATGAAGAACCGTGGGTATCGAGTAGGAACCGGAACCGAACCGAACCGAGAACCGTGGGTATAATAACCGAATACCCGAACATATATATACATTTATATTTCAGGTTAGGTTTAGTCACTTAGCAAATTCTATTATCAGGTATTTTTTCGTTTTATCGAGTATTTTATTCTTTATTGGGTACTTTTCGTCTTAAACTTTCGGGTATTTTTCATCTTAAAGTTTCGGGTATTCTATTCTAGTATCAGGTATTATTATTATTTTTTTTATCGGATATTTTTTGTAATTCGGGTCTAAAATACCTGAAACCGATTAAGAACCAAAAATTTCGGGTACTTTTCGGTTCTTCTAACATAGAACCGAACCAATCCGGAACCGAACCGAAAATTTGAAAAAGAACGATTGAGTATTAAAATTTGGGATCCGAAAGAACCAGAACCGAACCGAATATCCGAAAGCACAATCCTATATACAAAAGAAGGATGAAAACCTGATCCGACTCTGTACATATAAGGTACGTTAACGGCACTAGACGGATGTCCAATACTGAATTCGTCTGGTGTCCTCACATCGAGATATCGATATCCTGCTTGAGCTAGCTCATGTGCCACTCGTACTGGTACTGATGTAGGAACTCTAATCGCTTCTGTTGCAACATTAGCTCTACTAGGTGTTATAACTCTCCTCCTGCAGCAACAACCATTTGAATGTTACTTATTAACTCATAGTTAAATCAAAATCAAGAGATTCAGATCTTTTCTTACCATCGAAAGTTTGAGTTTTGAAGATCTGATACAATAACACATCTTCGTGTTGGTACTTGCCACTTGAACGATCCATACGTTTGTGCAAGTGTGTTAAAAGCTGCAATTTCCATTATTTCTTCTTCTTCTTCACAAGTCACAACGTACTTCTCTTCTCTTTTATACGTACAATATCAATGCCACGTAAGCCAGTTTTGAGTCCGTAACGGATAAAATTTAATTTTTGGCATGTAAGCTATGTGTAGACTTGTGATAAGTCTGACTCGGGTTGCCTTGTAAGGCGTGAGAATAAGATAACTTGCTGACTCGTATGGATAGAAAAAAGATAATGAGACCCATTCTTGAGCGTATAATGGGCTAATGATGGGCCGAAGTTAATAGTTTTTAGGATTTATGCCCAATAAATCAAACAAGTGGCTGAGATGGGTGATAGGGAGAAGATGAAGTTTTGTAGTTTTATGATTTAAAATTTCTAGTCCATAATCCTATCCTTCTACGGATAAAATTTAACGTACGTTAAACACTAATTATTTGACTAATTCATATTTAAATTGGCTTAGTCAACATTAGTTTAAATTTTAAATGGTTTTAGCAAAATAATTGAAAGTTAAAATGGTTTATTAAAAATTTGAGGTTTATCAAAGAAGGGCATTCAATCCAACGAGAAGGAAGACCCGCTGGACGAAACCATCCTCTTTAGTTCTGAAATGCAATGTTCATGCATTATGGTCCGGCAAAGACTTCCTTATTGGTGGGGCATGGAAAATTAGAAATTATACATACGAAGTCTCATTCCATGCTAGGAATGCTCTTCTACCTGCTTCCAACAAGTTCGAGGCAGAACTCCGTTGCATTCTCTGGGCGCTGACAAGCATGTCTGACTTTCGTTTGAAAGCTATAGAAGTTTGGTCAGACTTCGACAGCATAGTTGAAGCAATTAATCTTCCATCAAGCTGGCTAAAGTATAGAAGCTTACTGCAGAAGATCACCACTATAGCCGCCTCATTTTCTTCATGTTCTTTCAACTCCGCTTCTCCTTCAGCCAACTCTTTAGCCAGAGACATTGCCAAAAGCGTCTCCAAATATGGTATGCTCCAATCTTATCTAGCTATAAGAGGACCGAGTTGGCTCCAATTACGCATTCAAGACGAATCAAATCTATCCTAATTTTTGGTAAAAGTGATTTGTATTCATTTTGTTGTACCATCTTATTGTTATTATCATTTTAATGAGAAAAAAAATTTTGAGATTTTTTTTTTGGCCTCAATATAAAAGTTGAGGATTATTTTGATATATACTAATATAAATTTATGTATTTTGTAGACGGACAAACTTTGCCAACAAATTTTTGGCCGCAAAAAAAGTGAATAATTATTTTTGCATGTGCTTCTATGTTAGTATTATCCATTTGATGATAAAGTTTTTCATTTGTAAGAAGAAGATTCAGTTGGATAAGTATGCACATCCAGATCTATTATAAAAATTCAATAATTTGATTTGAGGATTAAGAAAATAATTAATGACTTAAGTTAGTGTTAAGTAAACAAACAAATCAGCGAAAGTAACGCTTACCTTATCCAATAGTATATCTTAATGGGCTCTATGATTGAAACGTAACGCTCAATGGCGCGCGGGAAAAAAGAAACAGCTAATAGCCGTTAGATGTATAGAAAACGGAGGGACGAGATTAATCGTATAGGACCCACAAAGAGGTGAGACCAAGATGATTAAAGAAAAGGAAGATGCTATAGAATATTCGTTTTAGAGTCCCGTCGTTTCTCAAATAAATATTTTTATTTTGTTTTTTGTTTCTCTTTCCCTTTTTAAAAATGATAATCAGTTCATCACAATCCTCACTCTTCTTTTGAATTTTTCACAAGAGATAACAATGAGTTCTCAGATTTCAGAGATCGAACAAGAGCAACTAATCGAGAAGCTTGAGATCTTCAAAATCCATGGTAGAGACAAACGTGGACGTAAGATCCTTCGTATCATCGGCAAATTCTTCCCAGGTACTTTTAATCCTCTGGTTTTTTTTATTTCAGATTTGTTCGTTAGAATCTGATTTTCAGTGTTCTTTAAAATTCAGCTCGGTTTCTATCACTGGATGTGTTAAAGAAGTATCTAGAAGAGAAGATCTATCCACGGTTAGGGAGAAAACCGTTCGCCGTACTCTACGTTCACACCGGAGTACAGAGAAGTGAGAATTTCCCTGGAATCTCAGCTCTACGAGCGATCTACGAAGCGATTCCGTTAAATGTTAGAGACAATATACAGGAGGTTTACTTCCTCCATCCAGGTCTTCAATCACGTCTCTTCCTCGCTACTTGTGGTAGATTTCTCTTCTCCGGCGGGTAAGTAGTTTCTCTATACACTTAAGAAACTAGGGGTGGGCATTTAAACCGAATTGAATAAACCGAATTTAGTTTGGTTAGTTTGGTTCGGTTTATTCGGTTAGTTCGGTTTAATTCAAAACATTTTTTTATTTTAGTTTGGTTTTTGGTTCGGTTTGGCAACAATTTTTTTCTTCCAAATTAACCGAACCGATCCGAACTTGCTAAAATAAACCGAAAAATCCGAAAAAAATTAAAAAAAATTAACCTAAATTAAAATTTTCGAACCGAATAAACCGAACCGAATTTAGTTTGGTTCGGTTTATTCGGTTAGTTTGGTTCAATTCGGCACATTTTTTATTTTAATTTGATTATCGGTTCGGCAATATATATTTTTTTTTTTCCAAATTAACCGAACCGACCTGAACCGAACTTGCTAAAATAAACCGAAAAACCCGAAAAAAATAAAAAAAAATTAACCAAAATTAAAATTTTCGAACCGAATAAACCAAACCGAATTTAGTTTGGTTCGGTTTATTCGGTTAGTTTGGTTCAATTCGGCACATTTTTTATTTTAATTTGATTTTCGGTTCGGCAATATATTTTTTTCTTCCAAATTAACCGAACCGACCTGAACCGAAGTTGCTAAATAAACAAAAAAGAAAACCGAAAAAAAAAAACAAAAAAATCAAAAAATTTAAGCGAAATTAAAAAATTTTCGAACCGAATGAACCGAATTTCAAAAATAAAAAACCGAAACGAACAAACAGAATACAAAACCGAATTTTAGTTCGGTTCAATTCGGCCAAAAAAACCGAAAACCGAAAAAACCGAAAACCGAATAAACCGAATGTCCACCCCTATAAAAAAAGAAACTGTAAAACGACGTCGTGAAATTGACGTTGCGGTGGTGATTGGGTACGGTAGGTTGTATGGGAAGCTAAGGTACATAAGCAGAGTTGATTATCTATGGGAACAAGTGAGAAGGAACGAAGTAGAGATTCCAGAGTTTGTATTTGAACACGACGACGATCTAGAGTATCGTCCGATGATGGATTACGGTCAAGAGAGTGATCACGCGAGAATCTTCGCCGTTGATTCATCAGTCTCTAGTTTCTCCATGAGA
>OVAV01001361.1:0-13580 GCA_900406375.1 Iberis amara
TATATCTTAGTAAGTTGGTTTTGTTTCGATTTGGGTCAAGTTTTTCGAATTGAACATCTATTTTTGTTGTTGTGATTTTCACTTTTGTGGATACTTATAAAAAATTATTACATTCTATGGACTTTTCACTATTGGTAGACTTTTGTTTTGAGGAAAGATAAATTTTTTTTAATATCTATCATACCCTTATTTTTTTACATAATTACAGTCTATATACCATTCTTTCTTTCTCTTGACATATGTCAATTTTTCTTTTATACTCAGACTTTAAAACCAACTATTTGAAAGAATATATTTTTTAAAATTAAAATTATACCAAAATTCTTAAGTTTTTGTACTCTATAAATACTAACTTGTTTAGTTTAATTTGGACACAGAAAATAAATTCTTTTTATTTTCTATTGTAGTTCAGTGAAATATTTCTCTTAATGTGTAAACATGGTTTTAGTATTCATACCCAAAAAGAACATTGTTTTAGTATTTTGTGTACACAATGCTAATCCATTTGATGATGTTAATCATGCAATTTGTGTATGGCGTCATGGGTTCATGTACACGCCATTGTAGAGAAACTGCATTATCGTTGTGTACACCGAATAATCAGCATCGTACACATGAAGATGTGTACAGACTGTTTACACATACTACATAATCATTGTGTACACAGACTACATGATCATTATGTACACGAACATTGTTTACACGATGTTGTAAACAATCTGCATTATCATTGTTTAAATATGATAATTAGCATCGTGTACACACGACGATGTACATAGACGGCACGATATACGACGTTGTACACAAACTGCGTAATCATTGTGTACATCGAATAAATAGTATTATGTACACAAGCGTCATGTACACAGACGTTATGAAATTCATGTTTTGTTTTGTGTCAAAATAAGAAGAGACAAATGTCTATTTATAGAGTACAAAAGAATTATAGATTTTGGTATAATTTTTATTTAAAAAATATATATGAACATTTAATTAATTTCAAAGATTGAAGATAATTTCTCTTCATGTGGTGGACCCTTGCACATCTACCAACACAACTTCTCTTCTCTCTTTCTTTTAAGGGCAATATAGTGATTTTTTAACCCAAAAGTATACCAATAGCAAAAAAATCCCTAAAATGCAAATAATTTTGGAAAAATATCCACCATAGTGAAATTATTTCTTTTTTTTTCTTCCATATTATTGTCACTAAGCAAGATAACTTTGACATTTTAAATATATTAATTTTTATTCTTGTAATTACTAATCTTATGATGTTATGAGTTTTATTTTAGATGAAAATTTAGTTATCACCAGTATTCATATTACGGGCGAATTAGTGTAAAAGAGCTGAATAAAAAAGTTAGAAAAAATGCCAAATAAAATTATGAACTTATCATTTCAAGCCAAAAAGTCTGAACTTTTAAGTGAGCCATTATATTTCCCAGTTTTTCATTTGAATCCAATTAAATACCCAACTTTCATTGACTTAGCCATTTTAGACACGGGTTAGTCAATCGTTAACTTTGTTTAACACTGTTAAACAAAATTATAAACTTCTGTTAATAAATCTGTTTAAATAAAAGTACACTATATAGATTCAGCCTAAAATCTAAAATCTAAAATCTTCAAATTCATCAGTAAGAAACAACATTGTTAGTTCGCTGGCTTTGTTTCTATTGATTTTATTAGATTCTCATTGTAAGTCAATGTTCAGCGATATGGATTTGGCCTAATATGCAATGATCATGTTCAGAAGAACTGACAGAGTGAAAGGAGCACAACAGCCCAGTCTCAATGTTTGAGATTCAGCATGAGGAAGATGACAAAGCATCATACTCTTCTTTCAGTCAACGCCTTGACAATGTGGAAAGTGCGTATAAGTTTCCGTCATTCCAATCAAAGCAAGTTTTCTTCTTAGACTTATAAGTTCTGAATCACATGTGATAACTTGGAAGAAACAAAAAGAGCTCATGCAAACGATTCAACGGTTTGAGACTTTGGCCAACATAAACCCTTTCAATTTGGACGAGATAGAGAATGAGAATTATGATGCTGGTGAGATAGAGATTGAAGATGAAGATGCTGATGAGGTTCAAGAGAAGGCAGCACAACTACAGAATCGGGTCAAAGAAAGACATGCCATTTGGATCCACAAAGAACATCTGATCATGGACTATTTCAGAGATGAAAATTAATGCAAAGGACAAACTCATTCCATGAAACTTACAGAGATCCACCGTTTGAGGATCAATTGGTAGGTGAGGCAAAAGGATGGGTATAGGGAAAGAGAGAATTAGAGCTTGAACGTGGAACTAGTGAACAGAAGAGACATGCATGTGCTACAGAAATTGAAAAACGAGACTGGAATGAGAAACGGATGAAGGAGGAACAAAAAGAGGTGGTGTTGCAGAGTGATGCAGAACTCTTCAACTACTTAACGAATGAAACTTTAACCACACTCTACGAATGCTGATTCCAGTCACCTGAAGATCGCAAAAAGAAGAAGCAATGAGAATCTAATAAAATCAATAGAACGAAAGAGAGCGGACATACAATGTCGTTTCTTAATGATGAATTTGGAGATTTTTAGATTTCAGGCTGAGTCTATCCAATGTAGTTTCATTTAAATAGATTTATGAACAGAAGTTTATAATTTTGTAAACAAAGTTAACAGTTGACTAACCCCGTGTCTAAAACACGTAAGTCAACAAAAATTGGGTATTTAAATGGATTCAAATGAATAACTGGGTAACATAATGGTTCACTTAATAGTTCAAGCATTTTTTGGCTTAAAATGGTAAGTTCAAAATTTATTTGGCATTTTTCCCAAAAAATTTTGAACAATATTATAAGTTTAATGTTAATTAGTTTTTATAGTTACAAAATAATTTAACCAAATATAATTATAAATTTTGATGAAAATCAGGACATAATTTTGTAAGAAACTTGTAATGATTTACTTTCTACCTTTTTTATGTTCTTTTGTAACAAAACAATTTTTCTTATATATTTTTATATTATGTCCGAAAATCTTGAAACTACTTTCCCACAAACTTTTTAATATGTATTTTGAAGTAGTTTTTTACATGTTAATAAACAAACAACATGTGGTTTAGAAAAAACTATGAAAAATTAAAAGAACAACATTAAACATAGAAAGAAATTAAAAGAGCTTCACATGCTCCAAGGAGAGAAAAGAAGAGAAATTGCATAAGGTGAGGATTATGGCCGATGGTCGGCGACGATAAACTCATGGAGCCAGAATGGGCCACCTCTTGCGATATATTACTGGATACGAGCATCACGGGTGACACTTTCGGCTATGGCGGATGTGATGCGGTTGGATTTGGTAGATTCGAACATGCAAGTGCATGAGAGAAGATTTGTAGCTTGTTAAGAATATAGTCGAGCTGAGCTTAGTGATATAATATTCATCAAGAAATTTACTATGGCATCATTTATTGGGAAATTCAATACAACTAATTTTGTTGAACTATGATAAAAAATTACAAAAAACATATTATATAATGCATTTTGAATGTTGAATAAAAAGTTATGCTTAAATTTTTTCGTATGCACACTTTTCAAAAACATTTGACATGATTTGGTATCGCACTAAGATATTTTATCCAACAAAGTAAATTAGTGAAAATTGTATTTGGCTAACCTCCACTAAGTTGGATATTAGTCCAAATATATTCTCAGATAAAAAGAAAATAAAGGAAAAAATAATTAATCAAAAGCTAACAAGTGATTTTACTGTATGTATTACATGACTTACAAAGTTTTAGAGTTTATATACTTTATTTTATGATTGTTGAATTTCAGGTATGTTAGTTATGTTGAGTTTTAGTTTAGAATTGTTTTTAATTATACTTTGATACTAAGTGTGTTGGTAAAATATTGGTTTATAAATTATAGTCATTTTTTATTAAAACCTTAAAGACATACCAAAATAATTAATCAAAAACTAACAAGTGATTTTACCGTATGTATTATATGACTTACAAAATTTTAGAGTTTATATACTTTATTCTATGATTGTTGAATTTCAGGTATGTTAGTTATGTTGAGTTTTAGTTTAGAATTGTTTTAAATTATACTTTGATACTGAGTGTGTTGGTAAATATTGGTTTATAAATTATAGTCATTTTCTTATTAAAACCTTAAAGACATAAAAAATACTCTTGAAATTAATATGACTAGGTATAGTTTACTTTTTTTGTTTTTTGTTTTAATACAGTAGAAGTGAAGACTACATTTTTATGTCCAATTTCCTACAAACTATAAATTAACTCCCACAAGGGGGATTGAACCCTAAAACTTTAGGGGTGTCTAAGAACCGATATGTAGGGAAATGCCACTAGACTAAGAAGGTCTTGGCAGAAGGGAAGATTATATAGATGTGTACAATGTGTAGTTAATATTACTTAGAATTTAATTCATTAAATTATGTTAATATGACTAATTTTATTTTAGTGAGTATAATTTTTAATTTTATGATATAGTAGAAGGAAAGACATGAATTTTCATATTCTTTCATAATTAAGTAGATACTAGCGCGGGGTAACTAATTTTTTAATATATTTTTAATTATATATATATATTATTTAAGATATTTATATAAGTGTATAATTTGATATAATAAAAAAGTAAATTTGTTTAATTAATTTATCAATTCTTAGGTTTAATAAATTTGTACTACAAATTATTAATTACTTTGTATTATAAGTTTATTTAGTGGTTTTATTAAAGTTTGTAACATATTTTATTAGTTTAAAAATTTTTATTTTGTATTATAAAACTAAACATGTTATATTTCATTTTAATCGAATTGTATTTGATAGTCTTATAATATAATTTGTTTTATTTTCAGTGTTGGGTTTTGAATTTGTATTTTTGATATATATATATATATATTTATATTCCTTGATTTAATTTGATTTAATTTGATTTCATTTTATTATATGTTTTTTGTTTAAGTAAAGATTTATTATAAATAAATAATACAATCTACTAAATGTATTAACCCAAATTGTACTTTTAAAATAAAATTTGGGTACTTATTAGAGTGGAGCTCCTCTCTCACTAGTCATGGATCACAACACTTATCATTATTCATTCTTTGGTGGTTATGGAAAGATCGAAATAACATTCTTTTTAGACAGAAAAAGATGGCTTGGGAGAATATTTTGCAGGTTGCAGGGCATGATGATGATGACTGGTTTGAAGCTCATTCAACTCCATCAACCACATCACATCACAGACACCAAATTCAGTCCCAAGTACACTATTCAAGGACAAGATGGATCAGACCAAGAACACAATGGATGAAGATTAATTATGATGCCAGCTTTGTATCCTCTTCTGGTTTAGCAACAGGAGGCTGGATAATCAGAGATGCTCTCGGAACATTCAAAGGTACGGGACAAGTGAAGTTAATGAGAAGTAATTGTGTTATGGAGGCAGAAGTACAAGCTTTACTTTGTGCTATGCATCAAGCTTGGATTAGAGGTTACAAGAAAGTGATTCTTGAAGGTGATAATCAATCATTATACAAGATATTGCAAGGTGAACAAGTCTCATTTAGCCTAGCAAATTGGATAAGAGACATTTGTTGGTGGTCAAAGAAATTTGAAGAAATCAAGTTTGGTTGGATCCCAAGAGAGACTAATAGATATGCTGATCATTTAGCAAGAGAACAATTGAGAAATCTATCTACTTCTATATTTTATTGTCTTCCTACTTATACTCTTAAGTCTTTGTTACAAGAAGATGATGTAAACTGGTTCTGTTAATATCAAAGTAAGTTGAGTTAAAAAAAAAAAAAAAAAAAATTTGGGTTCGATTATGTATAAAAAGTCACTTTATTCTAAATCAATTTTGTGACTATAAACAGTTATATCGTAGCCTTTATAGCCCAACTTTTTTAAAACTGATACAATATATATTTTCGGAATTAAGTGAGTAACCGATATTATGTTGAGTAAAGTTAAAGGAACCCTTTTGGTTTCTTCTCTCTCGTTCGAACAACAAAAAATGCCGATTTTCAGATGATATTCTTTGATTCGATCATTATAATCTCTAATAAATTATATCGTAAGAATACTCATCATCGATTCCAAAAAACGAAGGTAAGATCTCTAAAATTTTAAATTTTAAAACCCTATTCGTAATATAAAACTCTAGATTATAATTTTCAAACTTCTTTTGCTTATGCATCTTATGTTTGCTGTTGAATCAGGAACGGAAGATTTTGCTGTATACATGTTAGTGAATAAAAACTATTATAAAATATAACTGCTGAAAGTAGTATATATTTTTGGAAAATGTTTACAACACATTAATATGTTACAAAAAAACTTCTAATTGGCATCTTTGTTTTAAAAGTAAAGTGCTTTATCAATTATAATATATATATATATATATATATATCCAAGTATAAGAAAATTAATCAATAAATCAATACTATAACTAAACCGATTAAATTAATTGTTTCGTTTAAGCTAATTTTGTTTGAAAAGGGATTTTATTGTTATTACAATTAGTATTGATTTAGAATATATGTATGGAGTTTATTCTCTTATAATATGATCTGTTGATGATTTCGGGAAGATATTAACAATGAGTTTTAATACTATCTTAATATATCAAAATAAAAAATTGTAACTAAAATATAAAATTGTAAATTCTAAATAACTTTAGGGATAACCAACTGTTTTAATCGTCAAGATATATGAAGAACATTTACTTCATTTATACCAAACCGAAGAATATCTTAAACCAACTTATTCCAATAAGTTACCTTTTTAACCTAATCTTTTTTATTGTCACCAAATACAGAAATTTAAAACATCTAAAAAACAATAGATACATTTCTTCGAACCCACCACGGTAAGCTAGGGCTTACATAAGTGAAGCTTTGACTTCTTTTCCGAGCTTCGCGGGCAAGAAGGTCAACATGTAAGTTATGTGCTCTCGGAAAGTACTGAAAGTTAACCTCCGGGTAGCAGCGTCTATAATTGTTCACATCCTTTAACTTTGAAGCGAATGACGGCCAGTCCGCGGGGGCTGAGGCATAGTAAGGAGCTCTTTTGAATCTGTGTAAAAAGTTCCACACTAGTAATCCATTTTAAGCAGACTCTGCATGGCCCAGATCAAGCTCAGAAGCTCCACATGAAGTGGAGAAATAACCCGGAACACTCCTCCGGAACCCATGGCAATGGTACTCCCTGATGTGTTCTTCAAAATCCACCATAACCCACAGATCGGGCCGACCTTAATCCAAGAGCCATAAATAAAACAACTATTTATGTCATGTGCTAAATTATGAGCATTCATATGAGGTATCCCGTCCATAAATATTTTTTGAGACGATTCAGCATCATTATGGGCATAACTCCAATCTGAGGCTTCCTTTGAAGCAAGAGATAAGATATCTAGTGGATCTCATATTCTCTCATTGAACAATTTATCATTCCGTGCTTTCCAGTTGAACCACATGATCGATAGGAAAACATCTTTTGTAGGGAAGTTACCATTCGCGGAATTAGCTTGAGAGTATAGAAACTGGACATTCTCAAGCAAGTTAGATGTAGGAAAAACATATGGGACGGTCAGAATGGGAGATAAAGACCAAACTTGGTAAGCCGGTGGACAAGTGAAAATCGCATGATTAACTGTTTCCTCTGCATCACCGCAGCGTATACATAGACTGTCAATTCGTAAGTTCCTCTTTGTTAATTGCACATTAATAGCCAAAGCTCCAGAAAGTACTTGCCATACGAAGTGCTTTAAGTTCGGAGGTGCTTGTCGATTCCAGACTTCTTCCTTTAGTGTGTTGACCGATGGCAGTTGAGAGGCAAATGCCAGGTCCTCACTTAAAACAGAAGCTAGCCGATCATACCCGATTTTACTGTGTAAGAACCTGATGTGGTAAAATGCCAGCAATAACTATCTTCCCGCTGTCGTGATGGTCGTAAACTTAATATTTGAGTAATAATCTCTTGAGGAAATATCTGCTTAAGAAAATGGGTATTCCATGTGGTGCCATCATCTTTCAAGAGGGCTCGCATTCTTAAATCGAGATCATAAATGGGTAAAAAGCTATACTCGGGGTATGGAGAGGATCCTGGGATCCAATTATCCACCCAGACTTTAGTATCAACCCCATTCCCAATTGTTCATCTCAGGCTTTGTTGAAGAACCGACCGAACATCCCATATGCTTTTCCATCCATACGATGAGCGCACTGGTTTTGAAGCCAGAAAAGATAAACTCTTGACGAAAATATCGCCCTTTGAAAATTTTTGCGAAAAGCGAGTCGGGTTTGGAGTACAGTCTCCATGATTATTTCGCCAATAAAGCTTGGTTAAACAAATCAAGAGATCTGAACCCCAGACCTCCCAACTTTTTTGGTAAACACATTTTGGACCAGTAACCCAATGGACTCCGCCACCCTCAATCTTCGAAGTCCACCAATACCTAGCAATTGCACTCGTGAGCTTGTGAAGAAGACCTTTCGGTAATCTATAACATGACATGATATACGTCGGTAATGCCTGGGCGACGGACTTGATCATAATTTCCTTTCCCCCCTTGGAGAGGAACTTTGCTGGCCATCCATTGATTCAACTGTTAAGACGATCCCAGACATACTTGAAGTTGTTCTGGAATTCCAAAATATTTACCACCACCTCCATCAGTGAAAATCCCCAATCGTTCCTTCAATAAATATCTGTCCTGTGGGGGATCTTTTTCCAAAATTTACCGTCGACTTCGTTAGATTAATGCAGTAGCCTGATGCTTTGCCATACCTAGCTAATATATTACTGATGGCATCACATTTAGGGAGATGAGCCTTACAAAAGAAAAGACTATCATCCGCGAATAGAAGATGAGACAACGAGGGGCAAGCCCTTGCCATTTTGATGCCAGTAATAAGACCCTTATGTTCGGCTGTCCGAAGATTAGCGACCAGGGCTTCTGTACCCTGGCGAAGGCCTCGTGTGGGTCTTATTCCCCCTTTAGGAACACCATTAATAATAATACTGTAAGAAACCGTTGTCACATACTGCATAATCCAATGTATCCACCTATCCGTAAAGCCCAACTTTCTCATGACTCCATACAGGAAATGCCGTTCAACCCGGTCGTAAGCCTTGCTCATGTCAGTCTTAATAGCCGTAAAATTCGACTTGCAACTTTCCGTTGTATTCAATGCATGAAAAGCTTCTTGGGCTAGTAGAATATTATCATAAATTACCCTTCCAGCAACAAAAGCCGATTGGGTCTCTGAAATAATAATGGGTAAAAAAACTCGAAGCTGCGGAGTTAAGACCTTAGAAATGATCTTATATACCACATTACAAAGACTAATGGGTCGGAAATCCTTCATTTTCTTTGGTCTGTCTAGTTTCGGAATAAGACATATATTTGTCTCGTTGAGCTTATCATCAAAGGAGCCCTTATCCATGAATTCTTGTACTAAATGGACATCATTACTGACAATGTGCCAATATCGCTGGAAAACAATGCCGTCATTCCATCCGGACCAGGAGCTTTTTTAGGAGCCATGGTGAAAAGAGCATATCTAATTTCTATCATTGAGGCAGGTTTAATTAGTTGCACATTAATATCCGCTGTAATAACTGGCCTTAAATATTGCAACACTATCTCCAATGGAACTTGTGCTGAACTGGTAAACAAGTTTTGAAAATAAGAAACAGCTTCCGCTTCAATCTCCTCATCTTTCTCCGTCTATCTCCCATTCTCCTTTAGTAAGCCAGAGATTCGGTTTCGCGCTCGACGTTGTTTTGTGGAAGCATGAAAAAATTGAGTGTTCCTATCCCCTTCCTACAACCAGCTAATGCAGCTTTTTTGCTTCCAAAACATCTCCTCATCTAGAAGAGCAGTGCGAAGACGATTAGTGAGGACCGCTATTTCTTCCGTTGAGTGATCATCATGGGAATGGGCGGCGTCAATCTGCGCTTTTAGGGTATCCACATCCCGAGATGAGTTTAATTGTTCCTCCCGTCGCCAATGCGAAATTTGATCGCGAAAATTCTTAATTTGATCCCAAATAGGAATAACAGAGTTCGAGGATCCACGTTCCCAACCCTCAAGAACTATGGATTTGAAATTTTCCTTTGCTGGCCATCTCTTATCAAATCGGAAGAGAGAGGATCCACGGAACTTACGATTATCCAGATAAATCATAAGTGGCCTATGATCGGATCCCAAAAACCGTAGATGTTCAACATGGGAATGTGAAAAAGTGTCATGCCACTCTTCATTGCCCATGGCTCGATCTAATCGACATTGAATCGTATTCTGACCATGTCTACCTACCCACGAGAGATAGTTGCCAATAAAAGGGAAATCTATCATGCCACAACATTCCCGCATTAGACGGAAATCCAGAAAGGAAGCATCAAGACGAATACGACCGGCTCGTTTTTCGGAATTGTCAACAATTTCATTAAAATCGCCAATCATTGCCGGTGCCATCCTTATAGAACCAATTCATTTTAATTTTTCCCAAACCAAATCACGCTTAGAAACAACAGGGTCACCGTAAACAAAAGATATAAATATTTTATTCCCATCAATTGTAACCATTACATCAGTTATATTTTTTGAACTTGAAAGAACTTGAAATCAAAAGAAGACAATGCAAATAATGCTAAACCACCACTAAGACCAGAAGGGTCAACAGTAAAAAGAAAATCATAACCTAAATGAGCTTGCAGATTTTGAAGAAAAAGATGACTTTGTTTCGTTTCCATAAGAAAAAGCATTCCCGGGAGACCGTACGCCGAAATTCCCTAAGACGCCTAACTGCCATGAAGCTTCCTGCTCCTTAGCAGTCCCAACTAAGAATCATCTATTCCTTCGCTTGTGGTTTTCCTTCAACCACCTGGCTTAAAAGATTCCCACAATTTCCCTCCAACTTGGAGACCATCTCTAGGACAGATGGAAAATTATCCGGCAATAAGCCCACATCACTAAAAAGAGCGGGCATTTTCTTCACCACCTTTGAAACTTGAGAAGTTGGAGGTGCTATCTTTTTCCTTGGGTGCAACATCTTGGCAAAACGTGAACCTTTTGTTGGAGTACCATCATTTTCAAGGGGAACCTCCATAATTCCTTTTAAAGGTGAGATTACATCTTCATTATGATACTCAGCTAAAAATATTTCACCCTCCTGCCCATTTAATTCGGCCAAAAATGGGCTCACCGAAAAAACTAACAATTTTTCACCCTCCTTCGTAACCTAATCTAAACATAAAATAACAATTGAGTTGTTAGGTTCAACATCAAATTTTCATTATAAACCAGATAAACTAATAATCAAATAGAAGGTGATAAAAATTATCTTTCTGATTCATATGTAGAAATTAACATAACATTCTTCTAAATTCTGAAAAACTTCTTTGAAAACCACAGTGTAAGTTTTCATTTGCGGTTTGTCTACAATAAAATTTTCGAACCTTTTTTTAGAACCTTTTCCACAGGGCTTGGCATACCTCACGCCTATCCGCTGGTCATCGACCTTATTCTCGAAGAATATGAGATCGCAAGAGTGCTCATAGATACCGGGAGCTCGGTAGACTTGATTTTCAAAGAAACCTTGACGAAAATGGATATAGATTTATCAAGAATTGAAGGACCACCTACACCATTAACATGTTTCACAAGCGAGACCTCATGACGGTAGGGTCAATCAAATTACTCATGCACGCAATAGGAGTATCGAGGATGATCGAGTTCACTGTAATCGACAGGCCAGCAATATACAATGCGATCCAAGGAACGCCATGGATAAACGCAATGAAGGTTGTCCCTTCCACTTACCATCAATGCGTCAAATTCCCCATTAAAGAGGGGATCAAAACGATTAGAGGGAGTCAAAGATCAATCCGAGCTTGTTACCTAGCTGAACTCAAACTCTGAAGAAAGACCTTAGCAACTACAGATCGGAGAGCCAACCCCATATGCGGAGCCCGCCTATGAAGAATCCAAGCTTGATGAAGTAACACAACATTGCATTTACCCAGGGTACCCAGAACAATGCATTGGAATAGGATCGAAGCTGCGAAAAGACATAAAAGAAGAACTACTCCTATTCCTCAAAGAAAACAAACACACTTTCGCCTGGAACATGACGGACATGCACGGAATAAGCTTAGAAAATCATGTTCCATGAACTAAACGCCAACCCAATCTACAAACCGGTTAAGTAGAAGAAACGCAAGTTGGGTGCTGAGCAGGCTCAGACAGTTCGCGACGAGGTGGAAAAACTGCTCTGGGAAGGATCAATCACTAAGGTGAAATATCCGGAATTGCTAGCAAACCCTGTGGTCGTCAAGAAAAAGAATGGGAAGTGGAGAGTATGCATCGATTTCACCGACCGAAACAAAGCATGCCCCAAAGATAGTTTCCCATTGCTGAATATAGATCACCTCGTCGGAGCCACAACAGGGTACAAACTACTCTCATTTATGGACGCATTCTCCGGCTATAATCAAATACTTATGCATTTGGACGACAGAGAGAAAACAACTTTTACTACGGGCAGAGGCATTTATTGCTACAAGGTGATGCCGTTCGGTCTGAAGAATGCTGGCTCAACTTACCAACATCTAGTGATTAAGATGTTCTCGGAACAGCTAGGCAAAACGATGGAGGTCTACATAAACGACATGCTGGTTAAGTCCTCCGACAAGGATGATCACGTAGGCAATTTACGTACTTGTTTCCAGATACTGAACACGCATGGGATGAAGTTGAACCCAACTAAGTGTACATTCGCAGTGACCTCGGGTGAGTTCCTGGGCTACTTGGTGATCAAGAGGGGAATCGAAGTCAACCCCAAGCAGATCAATGCCTTGCTAAGAATTCCATCACCTAAAAACACTAGGGAGGTGCAAATACTGACCGGCCGCATCGCAGCCTTAGCCGGATTCATATCTAAATCGACAGACAAGTGCCTTCCGTTTTATAACCTCGTGAAGGGAAATAAAAAATTCATCTGGAACGAGGAGTGCGAACTAGCATTCAAGGATCTCAAAACCTACCTGATGACGCCTCCCATCCTATCTAAACCACAAGAGGGGGAGACCCTATATCTTTACATCGCAGTATCACCGCACGCAATCAGTTCAGTACTTGTACGAGAAGAGCTAGGGAACCAAAAGCCGATCTTCTACCTCAGCAAAATCCTAGACGATGCGGAAACCAGATATCCGACAATAGAGAATCTGGCCCTTGCAGTAGTGCACTCTGCCAGGAAATTGCGATCCTACTTCCAGTTGCATTCCATAGTCGTATATTCGAATCAACCACTTCGGATAATCCTGTACAGCCCCAACCAGTTGGGGAGACTCTCCAAATGGGCTGTGGAACTCAGCGAGCATGACATAGAATTTAAAAGTAGAACCTGCGCAAAGTCCCAGGTCCTCGCAGATTTCCTAATAGAACTNAAGCTCGAAACACGGCTCCGGAATAGGAATAAGGTTGGTCACACCAACAGCAGAGATGATCGAGCAATCATTCCGTCTGAACTTCGCAGCATC
>OVAV01001362.1:0-13001 GCA_900406375.1 Iberis amara
TTTTGAAGGGGTCATGCACCTTTTTTTCTTAGGGTCTTGCATCTTTTTCTTAGGGTCTTGCACATTTTTCTTAGGGTCTTGCACCTTTTTTCTTAGGGTCTTGCACCTTCTTCACCTTCTCCAGATTCCCATGTTGTTNCAGAACTACCTAAAAATGCAAACTTAATAAGAAAGACCTATGAATGCAACATATTTACAACTGAAGGAGCCTAAAATGATGATAAATGACTTCCTAAAACACGTAAAATGCAGAGACATCAATACCTTGGCATGTCATATTCGGAACTTGTTAATCTCGTTGCCCAGACTATTGATTTTTGAGGGTCCTTTATTAATATGATGATGTCGTACGAGTATTATCAGTTGATGTTGGTCAGGGAAGAAACTCAAGTAGATCCACAATACATTAACGAGGAGCATGATGTGCAAGTGTTTGTGCAAATACAGAGGGAGATCGAGGAAGTCGATCTGTTTGTGACAATAAAGCCCGAATTAACTAAAAATTCTCATAGTAATTATTGTTTGTAGGAACGAATAACAAACTACGAGAGGTCTGCAAACGAGGATAACACAACTAGCGATGAAACCTATAATGACACAAGTAGCTTCTACTTTCAGGATTTTGCGTTGGAGCATCAGAGGGAGGAGAGGCAGATAACACTTCTGACCCAATGAAACCTAGCGACTATGCAACAAGTTCCAACGAATCAGGCGCAGGTACTTGCCAACAAGTATGACATGAGGATGTACTGACAACCATTGATTGTGGTTTGACTACTCTAGGGTTAAGAGGATGTGGAGGCATAATTGTAGATCGAATCGATGAAAGAGGGAATGGACCTCTTCATCAAGAGGATCAATTATAGATCTGGATCCGCCAATTCTCAATATGAGAACCTTACCTGTTCAACAAGAGATGGTGGGGGACAAGAAATGATGTTCCCTAAACTACAATTATGACTCAAAGACGACACAACTCGGCAGCAAGAAGATTTTTTCAAACGTCATATGACTCAAGTGATATTATATCGGAAGACGAAAGTGAGGACCGTTTCAATCGGACGGTTCCTCGATGGGTGACAGAGGATGAGTTAGATGAGAACGTCTTTTTCCCTGATATAAATGATCCTGCATTGTTCATCCGCGACACTCCTCCAGTTTTCAACGATCTATGTACTGAAGGTACAAATTTCTTTGTAAGATAGTTTGTATATCATGAATGTTAGACGGACTAAGTTTCTTGTTAAATCTAAGAATTCAAAATTTTTTTATTCAATGTCTGGAAGGAGTTGATGGAGCACTCTTTGACATCGATTATAAGGGAGACAAAGTGTTTCTTGGCGGGTGTTCAAAACCAAAGTGGATTGCAAGATTAAGATTACAATCAATGCCATAAACAGAAAGTTTAACTTTAAAACAACACGGTCTGTACCCCATTTCATGGTCCTGAGATGCACCTCAAACTTATGTCCATGGCTCATCTACGTCGTGAAAGTGGACAGCTCTGAGAATTTTCAAATAAGACAAGCGACATTGGATCATTGTTGGCCAATAGAGGAGCGGAGAAACTATCATAAATTGGCAACAACACAAGTGATTGTTGAATTGGTTGCAAAGCATTACTTAGGCATAAATCACGGTCTAAATCCCTCTGGATTGAAAAAATAATGCTAGATGAATTTCATGTCAATGTTTCATACTGGAAAGAATGGAGAGCTCGAGAATTTATTATGGACAAGTCATTAGGCTCAGTCATTGGAAGCTATGCAATAATGCCCAATTACATTGCGTTGTTAGAGCATATGAACAAAGGTAGCAGATGTTATATGGAATATGTCACGGAAAGTGATGGGTCAAGACGTTTCAAGTTCAATTTTATTGCACTAGGAGCGTGTGTGAAGGGTTTTTCTTATCTTAAAAAAGTGGTTGTTGTAGATGAAACCTCTGTAAAGGCTAGGTATGGTGGTACTCTGCTGACAGTTGTTGGTCCGGATGCGAATTTTCAGGTCTTCCCTTTAGCATATGGCATCGTTGACAGTGAGAACGATGAGTCTTGGGAGTGGTTTTTTGAAAGATTGAAAACATTTGTATATGATTCATCGGATCTGGTTATTATATGTGACAAGCATGTAAGCATATACGCTAGGCTTAAAAAGGTATTGTAAACAGTATATGAAAAATGGAGTAGTTCATATACTGACCAGGATAGACGATATACTCACCAAAATATTATTTTGTTACTTTGTAGGTTTACACGAGGACAATACATGCGTGCTGCGTTGTACATTTGTACCGCAATGTGAAGGCAAATTTTGATCCTAAAACTCTTGGTTATCTAATGATGCAAGCTGCCAGATCATACAAGATCAATGATTTCAACATCAAATTTCTGGAAATACAGAATACTAACCCTCTTTGCGCTGCGTACCTACTCGATATCGGTATACTGTATACGAATTTCATTATTGGAATATTATGAGTAATCTAACTTACATGTCCATTTTTACAGGTTTCCCTCATTGGACACGATCTCATTTTAAAGGGAAACGATATAACATAATGGATTCTAAGATTGCAGAGTCTTGGAATAACGTCTTGAAGGAAGCGAGAGAATACCCATTGGTGACTATGTTGGAATAAATAAGGAGTCAAATTATGACTTGGTTTGCTATTAGGCGTGAACGAGCTAAGGCAAATGATGGTGACTGTTGCCTAACACCACAAGTACGGAAGAGGGTAGAAACGAACTTTGAAGAAGGAATGCAAATGGTAGTGAAAAAAATATGTCCAACACAGTACGAGGTTTCAACAAAAAAGGTGGCACTTATCTAATAAATTTTGATGACGGATCGTGTAGTTTCAAGGAGTATCAGTTTATTGGAATTCCATGCTCTCATGCCGTCGTAGCTGCATCGCATGTAGATCTTCCCANGAGCTAAGGCAAATGATGGTGACTGTTGCCTAACACCACAAGTACGGAAGAGGGTAGAAACGAACTTTGAAGAAGGAATGCAAATGGTAGTGAAAAAAATATGTCCAACACAGTACGAGGTTTCAACAAAAAAGGTGGCACTTANTTACAATAATGCTTGGGTTGGTGCGTATGCGAAGAACATATATCCAATCCCTTCTGTTGGAGGCAATGCATTAACTGGATCTTCGCTCAATGCGGGTAATGATTTAATGCCGCCAAGGTAAGAAGGCCTTATGGTAGGCCTAAGAAAATCAGAATTTTATCTTGGGGGGACCACATGGTAAGCTTATAGATACTTGTTAACTTTATCATGAAACTTGATATGGTTAATTATAAGTAATCCTCTGTTTTCCTTTTGCAAGTTTGTTGAGAAGAGGCGGTGCAGCCGTTGCCGTGGAAGAGGAGATAATAAGGCAAATTGTCGCAATCGCATATAAGCGGTATTACCGTTGGGCGTCGTATGGAAGGTAGTTTTTTGGGGTATTTGTATAAATGGCTGGAAGTGTTCTAGGTAGTATTTTGGAGTATTTGTATAAATGGCTCGAACTGTTCCAGGTAGTATTTTGGTATATTTTTTAAAATGGCTAGAATTGTTCTTAGTAGTCTCTATATGGGTTGTAATAGTCAGTATAACGTCTATTTTAAGTTTGTTTTGATAACCTGAACGTAGGCGACCTGTCTTCTAGTTTTAAGGCTACTGTATAGCCTTGTAAAATAATTGTAAGCCGCAAGCGTTGCATAATCTATTTGGTTGTAAAATATTTCAGTTTGTAGTGTTGATCCAAGTAGGCATAAAAGCTAAAACAAATTAAACTTCCTAGTTGTTTGAAACATTAAAAGTGAACGAAGACAAGATAAGTTAATTTTGAGATAGAAGTAAAGAAAGAAGGAGTTTAGTTTTGAGTAATGGTTAGAAATTTAATTCAGAGGATAGGTGGAGAAGGATCCTTAACAAGCGCATTGAAAGCTTCGATCCCGTAGCTCATTGATGCGACCTTCAAATGTTGTTTTCCTAACAAGGACGATTCGTCTATGTGGTCAAGAGAATGCTGTTCCATTAGGACGATAGCTGCTAGAAAAAATATTTTGCATAAGTACAATAATTATCATAGGTTAATTCTAGTATTACATAAAATAAATACATGTGTCTTCAACCACTACTTCAAACTCATTCTGGTCAATCTGAAATGAGTCCAAACTAATTTTTCCACCTCGAGGCACAACTCCATTCCATTTAATGAAAAAGGCAAAAGTGTTGACATAAACTTTAGCTCGTGTTCCACTTGTTCTTTTGAAAGTTTGTTATGGTTACAATCTAAAACTTCTATTGATCGTTGGTTCAGGTACATAGCCAAACCAAGCCATTGTACACTCTGAATGGGGATCACGATCATATAGATCGAGGAAAACCATTGAGGACACTTTGAGATAGGAAAACTAGAAGTTGTTGAGAATCAAAACTTTTCTTTGTCAATTGTGTGTTGAAAAGATGCCCAAAGACGCCGCATCTCCTGCACCTAACTCGTTGGTAGGAAATCAAATATGCAATTGGGGAACTTGTCTCTCCTATATTAGACAAAACGGAGAACAATATCCAGGACTTATATAACATAGCAAATAAACTACTTACTTAAAAATAGAGTAATATACTGACTACCGTAAATGAAAGGCAACACTTACATTGGGTTGCCAAATCTCTTTTGGTTCGAATAGAGTCCAGAACAGCTTGTTCTTGGTCGAGATGTTGTGACCAAGGTCGTATACCCTGCATCCATTAAGTTGGTCGTTAATTTATAGGAGAATTAAGATAAATGTTGAAGAATGGCAAGAGTATGCACCTGGACATCTAGAGAAGTCCTCGGAAGTCTTGGCATTTTTTTGGTGGTGGGTCGTCAAATGCTCTAAATTCCATAATGAGAGGAGAGAGAGTAACCTCCCATAGATCATCCTTCTCCACAGTTGGTAAAACAATTTGTTTTCTTTTTCGTGTTACTTGAGTTTTCTCGATCTTGACCGGCTGTGGGTTCCCCGCAGGATTCTGATTTAACCTCAAACTTCTTCTAACAACTTCTTTATCTGTAGTTTTTTTTTTGTTGCTCACGCTTAGTCCTCTTTGTACTACCAGTTGGTAATGAATCCTTAGATTTAACCTTCTTTTCATTATCCAGAGTTCTTTTCATCACTTGCTCGCGTATGTTAGATAATGTTTTAGATTTGTCTTGCTCGAGTTAATTGAAGATTGTCCAACTATCTTTGCCTTTACAAAGTACAAAACAAGTAGTCAGCGTATCGTAGTCAATATACTGACTACGGTTTAAAAATGTGATGTATGAAGTAGATGTTAATATTGGTAGGTTATGATTTCCAGAGCCATTCACTATTCTAAATGGACCAAACAGAAGACAGTATATGTTAGCTATTGGAGAAAGCCATATAAATATCTGGCTCAATTGTGCTTTCAACATATGAGAGCGTACAAACCTAATATGTATTATTTCGAAGAAGCTGAACATATAGAGGAAAGCAAATAAGAATTACAATGTTGGTTACAAATGAAATAGTATCTTCAGTAAATCTTGAGCGTTAACTCCCCCTGCAATGTTCGTGCTTACATTACCTGGAACAGCAGTGTTCGAAGTCGATTGGTAGGTTTTCTAAACCATAGAAGGGGCTTCCGTCTCCATTTGTTGAGGAGCTTGAGTTTGAGATATATTGAGTGAAAAGGATGGTGGGTCAATTTCTATCATGGATGGTGAAACATTAACAGTTTCACGTGGCTGGTTTGTTCCCTTGTGAGGTTGATTTGACACTAACCTTCCTGAATCACATTAACTTAAATCAGATGAGTGTCTATTCACTAATAGTATACAAACTACGTCAAGTTAATTAGTAGATTGACTACCCTACAATTGCAACAGACATCTTATAATTTCCTGTGACATTTGTTTGCGTTTGTTGGGGAACAACAAGTTGTGATAAATGGAGAGAAAAAGAGGGAGCTTCTATGTCGTTGAGTTTTGTTGAAACATTGGCAGTCGGGCGAGTCTGAGAAGCTCCTGATAAGCCGACAAACATGAAAAATAATTGTTTAAGTATTACTAAATAGTTGGATTATCTGTAGTAATTGTTTTAGTTGAAGGATTACATGTTGGTACATGGTCTTTTATTATTAGAGATCTCACATTTTCCCATGACGATGATGAATCCATTTCTCGAACATACATGTCTTCTAAGTCGCCATCAGGAGGGTTCTCGCGGACTACATTTCCAATGATTTCTTCAGTTGGATCATCTGATCTGAAGATGCTGTCGGCCTTCCGCTCAGCTGATTATGACACATTTTCTTCCTCTTCTGTAGAATGTATACAATGATTGTAGAAAACCATTAATAAAGTAAGAGAGTTTAGCATAATAAACTTTGGTTACCGGTGTTTGAATTTTCTCCTAGAGGTTTCTCTTTTGTTTCATTTCTATGGAGATATAGGTCCTTAAAATCTTTGAACAACTTGTCAATTCTTGCGTCAAGATGTGTGATGATACTTTGTCTGTATCCTTCAAAAATTGGCAAGTTTTGCTCCTGAATCAGTGATGCCACCTTACGGACGAGTAATTCGTCATCAAATGGTGCGTTTGTTCTCGACGTAGTAGATGGTGGTATAAAGGCTGATGGCTAGTCAGGTCCCTTTCTCTGGTCCTCCCAATCCTCTCTGTTGCTGTCTTCTTCTTCCTCGGTTCTCAGCGCTTCCTGTGCCTTGTTTTAATCTTCAATAACATCTACAGCACGAAGACCACCAGTCCATGAATTAATTTCAACCGGATGTTCATCGCCTTTTAACATAGGAAGGTAATCAATGGCGGCATCATCTTTGTCAGCATCTATTTCGATGTCACCGACTAACTCCGGTGCCGCTTCACTGAGCAACGATATTACTGGAACCTATGTATTAATCATATAGGAACATTAGACCAGAGAGGAGTAATCAGGTAGTCGGACTACCAAAAAGTTTGAAGTGGATAAACTATTTATACATTGGGGTACTTACTTGACCCTGAACATTAAGTGACCTGAATGTTTTGTTTTGAAGGTGCAGACTCATCTGACTTATGAAAGCAACAATCTCTTGAATGGATGCATTTCTTTCCATCATTGAGTGAAGGACTGTATTTTGTACAATCGGAGGACAACATGCAAATGTAACTAGAATTATGGCATGGGGTAAGCCTTGTATAGAAGTGGTAAGTTGTGTGTAACTAAAATGGTCTTTAGACTTGGTGCTTTTCACAGTCAATGAGAATGATTCCCTTCCCCATAGGTATTTCAGAAAGTCATCGATATCTACTACCTGTTGGACCCTTTCTTTTGTGATTTGTGTGTTATTTGTTATTGGACACAATATTCCATCAGCTAAAAGAAGTAGGGCTAGCCGCAGCCTCGTTTCTGGATCCTGTACCTTTTCCCTTCAATCAGTCTTTTATGTATCCATGAAGATGTTGGTTTCTTTTCTCCATCGAATAACTTGTTCCAAATGTTGTCAAGACTGTTATTTGCTTTACCCTTTCCTTTTTTTTTGCTTTTGGAGTCTTCTTTTTTTTTCTTCTTCATTCTCATGTCTATCATTCAATCCAGTAACAATAGAAAACTCTTTAAAGCCATACCTTATAGGCTTCCTGATGGAGAAGCGGAAGCTAATTAGTGAATACTCTTCACCGTTCTTCGTAAGAAGATCGTTTCAAAAACCAAATACTTTATTAAAATCAATGAATGAAACCTACACAAACTATTGACTATACATAGTCTCAAAAACTTTGAATCTAAAAACCTAATCCTTGTCCTACAAGGAAATCTTAAAATCGCATAAAGAATATAATTAAAGAAAACATGTGATAATCACCTGCACAAAGAAAAACACAACACCAAGCACATGCAATTTTACATGTAAGCGTTTAAAGCCAAAGCCATGCGTTAAATACCAAAGCCAACGTAAGTGCATGATTAAGCTATTCTTATGTTGCATCAGTCTCTCCAGGTGGGAAAGGATTCGTCTATGAATAAGCCACGAGCTTACCATGTTGGCTTAGAACCGCGCCATTTCCCAGTTTTGATGCATCACTATGAACCTCAAACGTTGCATCGAAGTCCAGAAGGCATAGAATGGGGGCCGTCGTGAGCTTGGTCTTAATTAAGTCGAAGGCTTCAGTTGCCTCTGGTGTCCAAGCGAACTTACTGGCTTTCATGTAGCTAGTAATCTGAGCCATAATGGAGCTGAAATGGCTAATGAATATGCGATAAAAGGATGCCAACCCATGGAAGCTGCGTACCACCGTGATTGTACAAGGAAGTGGCCAAGATTTTATCGCATCAACCTTTGAGGAGTCCACTTCAAGGCCTTTGCTGAGACGATGTAGCCAAGAAAAAGAACTGGTGGAACTCCAAATTCACACTTTTTTATACCTGCAAAACATTTCTCACGTCGAAGAACGATGAGAACGTCACGTAAGTGTTGTAAATGAGTCTCCTGGGTGGAGCTGAAAATGAGAATATCGTCGAAGTAGACGACCACAAACCTTTCTATGAAAGGACGCAAAGCTTGGTTCATGACTCACATAAAGGTATTAGGGGCTTTGGATAGTCCAAACTGCAAGACTAGCCATTCAAAAAGACCTTCGCGAGTCTTAAACGCTGTCTTCCATTCATCACCAGCATGAATGCATATTTGATGGTACCCGCTCTTTAAGTCGATCTTGGAGAAGATAGTGGCTGCTCCGATTTGATCAAGTAAGTCGTCTAAACGGGGAATGGGAAAATGGTAACGTACTGCGATCTTGTTGATCGCTTTACTACCGATACACATTCGCCAAGACCCATCTTTTTAGGTATTAAAAGAGTCGGCACATCGCATGGGCTTAAACTCTCCTGAATATAGCCTTTTAGCAAAAGATCATCAAGCTGACGGTGTAATTCCTCATGTTCGACCGGGCTCATGCGATAATGAGGAAGGTTATGTAGAGTAGAGCCAGGAACGAGATTGATGTGATGCTGAATGTCACGGACAGGAGGTAAGCACGGTGGAAGTTCCGAAGGAAATACGTCATGTAACTCATCCAAAATATTGGTGATATCAGGTAAAGGTAACGAGACTTGGAACGATGGCTTAGTAGTCGAATGTAATGAAGCCGACAACATCAATAAGGCTCGGCCTTCGGTGTGAATATCCAAATCAACAGTAGTAAACGAACACATTAGTGTTGAAGAACGAGACGAAGGAGGCAGAGCCGTAGTAGGCGGTGTTGGAACTTGGACGGCTTCGGTAGGTGGTGGACATTCACGGGATGGGACCAAAACATTATTATGTGTTTACCAAATGAAACTATAAATATTGGTGCGCCCATCGTGAGTGATTCGCCGATCATATTCCCACGGCCTTCCCAGTAAAAGATGACTTACGTCCATAGGAGCTATATCACAATATGTGCGATCAAGATAAAAAGGTCCGATGGAGAAAGGCACCAAAGCTTGTTGCGTAATTGTAATATTAACGCCTTCTTTAAGCCAACCCAAGGTGTAGGGAGATGGATGAGATTCACGCGGAATATGTAATCGATCAATGGCATCGTCAGAGATGATGTTACGACAACTACCAGAGTCAATAATGAAATTTCACACTCAACCATGAATAGTGCAAGTCGAATGAAAAATATTAGTACGGAGCCATTTGTCATCCATACGCTTAGGTGTAAGGCAAGTACGATGTAACACCAAAGCTTTACCCTTGTCGCCCATTGTAACTTGGACATGATGATCAGGTGACTCTTCTACATCATCTGTAGAGTCATAATCATCAATATTATCGTCATTCACATCATCAACAAGTAAACCACGACGAGCTTGATGGGGACAAGCGGTTTGACGATGTCCAGGTTCGCCACAAGAGTAACAACGTAAGGCATTTGGGCGTGACGAGCGTCGCAGAGCTTGATCCTCAGTTTGAAGAGGTGGACGAGTGGTATTTGAAGGTGCGTCTTGATCTTTAGGCGGCGAATAAGTTTGACCCGTTTGTGGATCCGAGGGTGAAAACGTGTAGACGGCCATGAGGAAGACTTTTGTTGTTGTTCGAACGTAGCGGCACGTTTATGAGCTTCAACAATTGTTGCAGGATCAAAGTGAACCAAAGAGGCTTGAAGAGATGGTCGAAGACCTACGATAAAAGAAGATACCAGTTGAGATTGTGTATCATTGATATCTGTTCGTGCTAGCAGCAACGCAAATTCCTCTGCATATTCATCCACTGTGTGTTTCCCTTGTCTCAGGTTTTGTAGCCTCGTATAGATAGTTTGTTAGTAACTGTGAGGCAAAAATGTGAGTCTCAAGTTCTTCTTATGTTTTTCCCATGATTGAATTGGTAATTTGTAATTGCGTAGACGAGTTGCCTTCATTTGTTTCCACCAAGCAGTTGCATGTCCACTTCATTGCGACGAGAGAAACACGTCGGTTAGGCGGTACTTGCTTGAAGTCGAAGATCTCGTCGACTTTGATTAGCCAATCTAACTAAGCCTCACCACGAACTCCTCCATGGAATTCAGGGATATCGACTTTGAAACCATATTCCCATCAATCTTGTTGATTATCACGCCCGAAATCACGTTGATTGTGATTCTGGTGTTGGTGATGCATGCAATTTTTATGCACATGATATTGATCAACTGGATCGTTATCATCAGGGTCATGATCGTCGTTGGTTGCGCCCTGATTTCGCTGTTGTAGGGCAACAACGATTGTTTCACCCAGTGATTTCACATTTTCTTGGATGGAAGATGTGATTGCGCTTTGTATATTTTCTTGCATAGCAAGAAGTGTACTACACAGCTTAGTCAGATCTAGGGCGATGGGGAGGGGGGAGATCTTGTGTATCATCCTTGGGTTGATCATGATTCTTCTTCGGAGGCATGATGCGATTTGAAGAAGTGAATTCCCAGAATGTTTCGTGTCTGATACCAACTGATGGAGAAGTGGAAGCTAATTAGTGATTAGGGTTGTGTATACTCTACACCGTGCTTCGTGAGAAGTTCGTTTGTGAATACTCTTAACCATTCTTCGTAAGAAGATCGCTTCAAAAACAAAATCCTTCATTAGAATCAATGAATGAAACCTAAACAAACTAATAACTATATATTGTCTCGAAAATTTTAAATCTAAAAACCTAATCCTTGTCCTACAAGGAAATCTTAAATTCGCATAAAGAAAATAAAGAAAACATGTGATAATCACATGCACAAAGAAAAACATGTGATAATCACTGCACAAAGAAAAACACAACACCAAGCACATGCAATTCACATGTATGCGTTAAGAACCAAAGCCATGCGTTAAAAACCAAAGCCAACGTAAGTGCATGATTAAGCTATTCCTATGCTGCATCACTTCCCTACGAAAAGCCACCATAGTTCGTTCTCCTTATTGGTAACTAACTGTCTGGATAGCAAGTAGTGGACAAATACGAGGGAGAATTCGTGATTTTGCATTTGCATGATCAGACTGAATTGGGAGTTCACTAGCAATTCCAAATAATCTTCGTATAATGCTTGCTTGATATGTTCTACGGCTCTTAGGTTGAAGTACTTAACTTTAGCTCTTCCACCAGGCTCATAATTTAATTGAAATAATCGCCGAGGCAGTTCCTGGGTTGTATCTTCATCCATCATGTTACTGTATTGCCAAAGATGCACAAATTGTAATAGTCGAACTACTAAGTAAAATAGTCAATCTATTTTAAACTCAAAAAACGTCACTGGGTATGGGTTGTACAACGAGGGAAGAAGATAAACAGTAACACTATTCCAAATTTACATAAATTATAATGAAGATGAAACAGAGGATAAATTAGTTGACAGACCAATGGAGAGACATGCAATAGAGAGAAAGAGTCGAAAATAATATAATTTTATATGCAAAAGACAAAACTCCACTCATAATCATAATATGTATGTAAATCCCAAACTTTGTAAATCTAAGATAAAGGCATATGAAAGAAGAAAAATTTATCACTTGGAACAGTAATTCAGGTGTTGTTTATGACATTGTTCTTGCAATTTGCGAAAAATGTAAACGATTAAAGTGAAATTTACCTTATCTAAGAAACCCTAGACGAGAGTTTCTTGATTTTGGTTTTATACTTGTAGGATTCCTTCTGATTCACTAAAAAAATAAGACGTTTAATAGCAATGCTTAATAGCGTTTTGTACGTGTATGCTATAAATAGTGGACACATAAATTTAACATAGTGTTTCATATTAAAGAACGCTAACATTATATTTGGCGGAAAATAAAAAATTTAGAGGCGCGTAATTTTGGGTGATATCATTGCACATACAAAAGTAAACGCTATTGTATGTGTTAAAATATCTTTATTTTCCCAAATCTAAATTTATTTTCTTGACATTCATCTCCATCGATCTCTCACTAAATCCTCTCTAGTCTCGATCGTCTTTTTCGTCCATCATAAAACCTCCTAATCTTCAGTCATTGTTCTAGGTATCTTCTCTCAGTCACTCTCTCTACAATTTCAATTCCATAGCTCTATATTCTCTCTTGTCGCTTTTGATTTCGTCGGATTAAGAGTTGGAAATAACCACTGTAGATGCGAATATGTTTATAATGAATTGGGTAAAGTTTGTTAGTTGAATTTATCAGAGTTAGATGCATGCATGTTTTAATTTATGTGAGTTTTGATTGATGATTGAATCAGGGGAATAGATGGCAATTACACGAGGAGTAGGACAAATTGGTCATGTTCGTCGCAGTAGACATAATCTAGGATTAATGGAACCACCTGCAAACAGAAAGACTGAGAAGACAAGGAATATTGTCGTTGACGACTTAGATGATGTTACACGAGGAGGAGGACAAAGAGGTAGGAAGAAGAAGAATATAGTGGATGTTGTCGATGACGACGTAGAAGATCTTACGCCCAAAGTAAGAAAAAGTTGAAAAGAAGAATAAAAAACAAGAGGAAGAAGTCGTAAAAGATGT
>OVAV01001364.1:0-13574 GCA_900406375.1 Iberis amara
TAGTTAGATAGAAATTCTTTGTGGGTTTTAGCAACCACAAACCCGAGAACCAAAAGTAAAAAAAAAATCCGGGTCAAACCCACCCAAAAACAGGTCTGCGCGTATTGAAAATTTGTTAGGACGAAAATAGCCTGCTATTTTTTTTTTGTTCATTTTAAAGAAATGGCATTTTTTGTAAATATTTGCTTTAATTTGTCTTCTTGGAAAAATGTGCTTCTCCTTTAATAGTATATATTAGTTTGACGACAAAAAAAAGCCTAAACGTTCATAACCTTTCAATTCTAATTGATGTAGTCAAAACACACATGGGAACACGCACCAACATTTATCTATTAATACCAAATTAATCTTTCATAACTTTTCATGTTCTGTTTAATTTATAACTCTCTCATATTTATAATTTTATCATTTTATCTATTCCATTAAACCATAGAGAATGCATATGATCGATTTCAAAGAGATTCATCAAATACTCTCCGATTATTTTGTTTCAGTTATGGACTCGTACTTCCGATATCTTCACCGGATACAAGGTTTCTCTTTTACTTTACTCTTTTCTTCTTCATTGTTGTATCTTTCATTTTGTATACAGTATATTATGATTCCTCCAAATTCAAATACAATATTTTGGGAGGTTTTAGAATTTTCCGCTTTGAGTGAGCTTCGTGAAGAATGTGAAGTAGAAGAAAATATGGTAGAGCCAACATGAACTTACGGGGTTGAATTGTTAAGCATTATGTGTATTGAATTTTGGTGGGTTCGTCATTAATGTAATATCTGTATATATCCTATTTTGGTTCTGCATGGGATATTATTAAATAGGTTATCGTTTAACAACCAATTTAGCATATACTTTCTCTGTTTTTAAAGATTGATGTTTTAGATATTTTTTTGTTTCATAAAGATTGACTTTTTAAGTTTGTAATGCATATTTAAGTAATTAGTTGTGTAATTTTTAAATTGTGAGTTTCCTTCTCCTTACTCAAGTTTTGGATTTTTAGTTTTTGAACTATTTGTGTTTGGCTATCACTTATATTTTCTATTTGTTTGGTGTGTTAGAATGTTACCAAGGTTTGTGATGATCAGAGGAGTTCAGTACTGCAGATTTTTATGATTTTTTATCTTTAATATCGTTATACCATAAAATATTTTATTTCTTAATTAAGACAAAATGTACACTTTTTTAATTGATAACCAATTAACCATGTTTTTTTTGTCGTCATAGCCTAATGTCTAAGTAGTTCTTTCCCAACCGAGAGCGGCAGGATTCGAACCCTGGTTAATGCAATAGATACAGAGGTGACTACCATTGGATCACTAGCTTATTTCCCCAATTAACCATGTTTGTGATTAGAATTCTTTCCTTTAATTATTTTCCTTTAGGTTACACAAGATTTAGGTAAAGCGGACATAGCTTTGATTGCATTGGTGAGGAAACTGGTCACTTTGGGTTTCGAGTGATAAGGTTCTTGCTATACCATTAGAAACAATTCGAATTATTATGAATGAATAGTTAGGTAAAAGCATCAATGAACTGTTTTAGACATTGATGATAAGCCTATTCGGTCCACTTGTATTGTTCAAGTACTAGATTTTTCATCATTCATGTTTTAAGAATCTATGGAGAGTATTTTAGTGCATGAGTTATACTGACAGCATAAGAAACAAATATGAAAAAAATATTAAGAGGAATTCCTTCAAATACCATCAAAAGAAGTTCAAATTTCAAAAATACCACACATTCCCAAAAATTCCAAAAATACTACACACTCTCAAATGTTTCAAAAATACCCAAAAAATAAAAAGTAAATTTTAAGGTTTAAAATTTAAATTTTTGGGTTTGAGTTCACTAATTAGAGTTTAGGGTTTAATTTTGAAGGGGGTGGGTTTGGTTTTGGAGATTTAAGGTTTAAATTTGAAGTTTTAAAGCTATTTTAAATTTGTGGTATTTTTGGAACAAAAACATTTTTGTGGTATTTTTGGAAAAAATTGTGGTATTTTTGGAACTTTTGAGAGTGTGATATTTTTGGAATAAACCTAATATTTTGTGGTGAGAATGCCCCATTAAGAGGAATTCCTTCAAATAACTTAGATAATTATTTATATTTATAAATTTATCATATTTTAAGCATTATATTCACAAAAATATATTGTACTAATTTTTGTAAATATATATAACTAGATACAAACTCGAGTGTACACACGGGGTTATCCTTTAGTATTTAAAAATATGAGGTGTAGTGTCTTAGATATATTAGACTCTTACTTTTATATATTAGAATTTTGTGGAGAAATAATAAATTATATGATTATACTTAGACTATGTACAATGCTAAAATTTATTCAACACCCTCTTTCTTGCTTTTAACCTTCCAGATCATCATACATCATCATCTCTCTCCTCCACATATTAATTCAACATATATTCAACCATTATACCTTACAATGCTTTTATTCAATAAAATTCAACACTCTACCTTATCACTTTTATTTTATAATTTTTACATTTATAATTTTATGATTAAATATTGAAAATAATCAATTACAATTAAATAAAACAATTAAAATAAATATTTTTCAAATAATTTTTTTTTAATTCTTTTTGCAAATAACAAATACAATATATATATTTTATTATTAAAATAATAAAATTACATAGAAAACTTAGATGCAATACAATAGTATTAAACACACAACATAATAAAACATAAATAACTTAATTAACACAACTCACTCAGCTAACAATCAATAGTACTTTTGGGATCCATTGATGATTTTTTCCGTGTCCAAATCAAATGAAACAAGTTTCTATTTACATAAAAAAAAAATTATGAATTTTGGTATAACATTTATAAATATAAAACTAATTTATTATTAAAAAAATTGAGCATATGGGTGAAAAAAAATATCAAAAATCTCAAGAGCCAATGGAAACCCAACACCTAACATTATCTTTATATAATAAATTTTTAAATTTTTGCAACTAATACATGTCATCATTATGGGACCCAATTATTGTGATTCAATTGGGTTGAATCTTTTCCACCATTGCCATCTCAATTTTTTTTAAAAAAAAATTCAACATATGCATTTGAGAGATTAAATAGTTGAATAATTTTATTCAACTCTCTATTAGGGAGCCAACGAGGGAGAGTGAGAGAGTGTTTGACTTTATTCAGAAAATTGGATCTGATCAGAGGATGAAGAGCAAAGGTTGTAGTTCCTAGTAAGATGGATTGTATGAGGTTAGTCGCTTTTCTCTCCTTTTACATTCTTCTGATTTCAGAATACATATGATATGCTGTTAATTATTCTTGAAAGGAAAAAGGCCGTACACTCCTCTGAAAGTGAAGAGGACTTCTCTGAAAGTGAAGAGGCCTTCTCTGAAAGTGAAGAGGACGAGACGGATAGCTGTAAATTGCGCGTAAAAATTCGTGATAAGGAATTTTATAGGAGGATAGAACATAGAATTGATGGTAATGAACGTCAAAGACTTGTGCTCACTGGTGAATCCGGAATTGGTAAGACACGGCTAGCGAAGTTGTTTGCCGATTATGTAGTTAGTATGACCTGGTGCTACCTCACCATCTGGTTGCACCTCAACAACAAGTTTGAAGATCAACTATCTCTTTATGAGAACATAGCATTCCAAATTGGAGCTTATGATAGAGATGAGAAGGAGATGGAGAAGAATCCGGAAGACTTGTTAGCCCATTTGAAGGAAAAGATAATCGTAGAGCTCAAGTTAAAGAATTCATCTGATTTATCATGGGAGTCCCAGAGTGATGGAGAAGACCACGTGCCGTATCTTCTATTGATACTTGATGACGCAGGAAACAAGACAAGTGAAGATAATGTGATGAAGGATTTTGGCCTTGAGAATTTTCTCAAACTCAATCTACCTGGAGAACCTCTAAAAGTTCTTATTACAAGGAAAAGAGGAGATGAAAACACTAATGATGACGAGCGGATTGGGTTCCGAACCACGGATTTGTCAGCCATTTTCCTCGACTTCATTAATAAGGGGTATTTGACTGATCTATTTGGAAAGTTGATTGAGGATAAGACAGGGGATTTGCTTAAGTCCCTCCAGGAAGATTGGAAGATTGATGAGCCATTGGCATCTCTTGTGGTGCAAAAAAGCATGAGTTTGCCTGTTGCAATTGTTGTGCTAGCCAAGTCCTTAAACAGCATTACTTATAAGGACACTTTCAATTGTCTTACTCCAAAACAAGAAAAGATTTTAAAGGAAGCTTTATCCCCCTGTGACTGTGAGACTGAGCCATCATCTTATTCAGTTTCCGGATATAATCCTATTCTGCAACTTGCTTATCAGCTGTTGGAAACTGATGATACATTGAACAATGCCATCGTTGATTGTTTTTGGCATAGCTTGGAATTTCTTACGCACTGCGGCCCTACTCATTATAATGAATTGATCACACAGTGGATACTTGAAGGTTATTTTGATCCTGTTCGATCTGTTAAAAAGGCCTATATGGATGGTCATGATATCTTGATGGAGCTCATAAACCGAGGCATGTTGATGACACAAGAAGGTGATATGATTGTACCAGCAAACTCAATGGACTTTTTAATCAATCTTCATCGTCGTGGGATCTTAGACAGATATCGGCTTCGATTTTCTCGGGTTTATGGCGGTGAAAAGAAAAAAGGTCTAGGGAAAATCACCCAGTTAGATGACATGATAAAAACCGTACAAAGAAAGAAAAAAGACGGTATTTATACAATTCTGGTAAGTGGAAACCGTCTACGTCTTGAAATACCTGACAAGTTCTTCGAGCAGAAGGCAGGTCTTGAAGTACTTGTTCTTTTCGAACCAACACTGGATTGTTTAACCGAGCATTTAAGAAATCTAACTAAACTCCGAGTTCTTGTCATCAGGGACTGTGATCTATTGTCAAGTATTGAGGAGCTTAGGTCTCTCCAAGGGCTAATGGTTCTTGAAGTCTCAGGAGCTAGCTCTATGAAAACTATCCCTGACGACTTCTTTGCCTCAATGTCCCAACTTGAAACTCTTAACCTCTCTGGACTTGGGATCAAACATTCACCTTCCAGCATTTCTCAACTCAAGCACCTCCGCACTCTCATCCTTAGGGACTGTCCTGTAATGGAGTATTTACCAGACATACAGGAACTAGTGAAGCTCGAGGTTGTTGACGTCCGTGGAGCACACAATCTAAAAACTTGCTTCGGAAAAAGGTCTGATACACGCATTAACCAGAGCTTTTCCCGTCTTCGGAAGCTTCAGCTTGTAGACTTTTCAGAGAGCAAAATAAAACGACTTCCAATGTTTTATGACCCTCTAATGTCTGAAAACCTTCACTCCGTGTCGCGGCTTTTGTTGCAGAACTGTAGCAATTTGATAAAACTGCCCAATCTTAAACCTTTGTCAGGTCTCCAAATCCTTGATCTTTCTGGTACCACCAGTTTAGTGGATATTGCGGCAGTATGCTTTGAGCAGAAAGAGGAACTCAAAATCCTTAATATGTCGGGTACATGGCTTTCAAAACTGCCTTCCACCATCTTTGAGCTATCCAACCTCAGCCAACTCCTCCTGGGGGACAGCATCAACTTAGAAGCTATCCCAAACATCGAGAGACTCACAAGCCTCGAGGTCTTTGATGTTTCCGGGTGCACTAAGTTGCATACAATTGAGGGATCCTTTAAGTACATGTTTGACCTGCGCAAAATTGATCTCTCTGGCACCATGATAGAAACAGTACCAGAGTTGCCAGTGAAGAGCAGCATCTGGTGTTCAAAGCTCATTCTTCTGGCAGATTCAACAAGTGTGGAGCATGATACTTGGGGGCAAGTAAAGGAAGACATAACAAATGGTATGCCTGAAAGTCTTAGCTCTTCTGATACGGTTGGTGGAATCCAAGAAATCTCAAGAAAGGAGTATGGGAGAGTAGGAAAGAAACAGTTGAGTCACAGATACAGGATTGTCTACATGAATACAATACCATTTGTTGATACCAAAAGTTATCAGGAAATTCTAGAGATCCAAGGATCTAATTGCGTAGATCAAGAAAAGAAAAACTTGGCTAAGGCTGAGTTTGTGAGTTTTGTGGACTACAGCTCTGCAAGTCTCTCATCTATTTTCAGTGATTTGAAATCAGTGAAAGGCTGCTGGGTGAATATGTGTGAGGACATTGAAATCCTTTTCTCTGGTGTAGATGAGGAACGTCTCAAGATCTTGGAGACTTTGTCAATTACGAATCTTCGACGGTTGGAGAGTATATCCAGCAGCGGCAGCTTCAAGAATCTGAAGAAGCTAAGCATAGATTGTTGCCCGAGTATCGTAAAGCTTTTCCCTGCATCTGCGCCTCCTATCAGCCTACAAGTCCTGAAAATAATGTTTTGTGAAAAGCTGGAGAAAGTGTTTGAAGAAGAAGAAGTCGAACTGCCGAATCTGCACACACTCTGCCTTTTTGAATTGCCTGTGCTATCGGTTCTAGGTGCTGCTAAGTTGCCTAATCTGGAGAGGTACGAGAAAGTCAAATGCCCGAAGTTGAAAAATTCACTGGAGAATCTCAAAGAGGGAATGGCTCACATGAATGAAATTCTTTGTATTTTGGTGAGTCCAACGTTATGACTCCATTTGATTCCTGATACTGTCAATGATTTTCTAATCACATAACAACATGTAGCCGATGTTTCTTGCTTCTTCTGTTTGCAGGAGCAAGGTGAGGATGATAAATGAAAAGAACCACCAAAGCCGTAGAACCGCCTTCGATCATTGTCTTTTATCATTTACATTGCTCTGTTTGTTTGGATCACCATAAGACATGAACTTGTTTGATTA
Source organism: Iberis amara (assembly GCA_900406375.1). NCBI lineage: Eukaryota > Viridiplantae > Streptophyta > Magnoliopsida > Brassicales > Brassicaceae > Iberis > Iberis amara. Next base: position 6,830 of record OVAV01001364.1, read on the forward strand.
TTGATTACTAATGTGCTCTGTTTTGTTTTGTTTTCGTTTTACCTCTAAGGGTTCTTTGTTTGAATGATTATCTATTTGGTTTTAACAGGGCAAATTATTGTATTCTCTGTGTTTTTTTATATCCCTGATTTAATGTTTTATGTCGTGGTAATGGTGAAAGAGAAGAATAATACGCAACTATCGAAAAAGCTCAAAAAACCCTAATGAGCGACAAGAGCGACGGAGGAGCTAGGCAATCGTAAACCAGGATTCAGCTATGCTGGACGTAACAGACAAACTCGTCCGCCTGGTGATCCACCAGATACCTCTATCTCTTGGGCACAGCGGGTTTCGAGGAGTTGTGGAGGTGGTATGCCAATTCCGGAGAGCGTGATGGATGATGCGTTCGTAGAAGAAAGAAGTTCGGTAAGTTTCCCTAATGGAAAGCATGGAGAGCCAGTTATTGTCATAGGAAAAGAGGTGATTGATGCTATGAACGGGTTGTGGAAGTGCTGCATAATTGTGAAAGTGTTGAATCGTTCAGTTCAAATTGCTAGCCTAACGAAGAAGTTACATGAACCGTGGAAACCTAAGGGTGGAATGCACGTTGTGGATCTTCCGAGGAATTATTTCTTGGTTCGGTTTGATGAGGAGACTGAATACATGAGTGCACTAACAGGAGGACCTTGGAGGTTGTATGGGAGCTATCTGTTAGTGCAAGATTGGAGACCGGACTTTGATCCACTAAGTGATGAGATTGTTACAACTCCGGTTTGGGTGCGTTTGATGAATATCCCGTTTAATCTCTACCACCCAACAATTTTGAAGACAATAGCAAAAGGCATTGGTAGACCGGTAAAAGTAGACTTAATAACATTGCAGATTGAGAGAGCTAAGTATGCGCGGGTGTGTGTCGAAGTTAATCTGAAGGAGCCATTGGTAGGTACGGTGATGATCAATGGGGATAGATACTTTGTCTCATACGAAGGACTCTCGAACATATGTCCACGTTGTGGTGTTTATGGACATGCGATTTCAGCCTGTCCTCAGGGAGTCACGGAGAGAGTAGCAGAGGTAGGGAACTCAAAGGTACAGGAGGTAGCTCGTGGGAATGAATTGGGTGACGATGGTTTCACGGTAGTACGTAGGCAAGGAGCTAGAGTAGAGGCTGGTGGAGGTAATAATAACCGTACCCAATCACAGGATAAGGTTAATGTAACTTCAAAAACAAGTAAGGAGATTGTGAGGAACATGAAAGACACTGGTCGTATTCTCACGACAAATCGCTTTGAGAGGTTAGATAAGAACGTGGAGAAAGCCCCAATGGGAGATGTGAACATGAAACCAGGGGATAACAAGGAGAATGAATATGGGCCTAAGGTGTTTAATGCAAGTGGGAGCACAAAATCGATACTTACTAAGGGAGTTACGAAGAATGGTAAGGAGAAACAAGGGGCTAAGGATGGGATTAAAGCTTAGGTGCTTGGTTCGAAGAAGAGTGTGGACTCAGGTGGGGCCATGACGCCTTTAAATAGACCAGGACGTGGTTTAGTATTTGGTCCTATGAGAGGCGAAGTTGATTTATCAATGTCAGGGAAAAGGTTACGGGTTGAGAGTACTCCACTTGGCCGAGAAGGGGGTGTGTTTTCAGGTAGAAGTGATAAAAGTGTTGGAACTCGAAATGAGGTGATGGTTATTGATTCACATGGACATGGTGAGAATAGTGGATCGAAGAATCAATTGGTTATTACTAAGGAGATGCCTATGGATCCCGGGAATGGGATAGAACCGTTACAGGCATAGGGTTACTCCCCGGTAGTTCGGATTTTTTCATTAATTTTTTCAATGAATTGCTTATTATGGAATTGCCAGGGGGCGAATAAACCCAACTTCAGAAGGTCAATCCGTTATGTCTTGAAGAAATTCAAGACAGATGTGCTGGCAATTTTTGAAACGCATGCAGGAGGAGATAGAGCACGGCGTATTTGTCGAGGCTTGGGCTTTGAGAATTCTTATCGAGTTGATGCTGAAGGTCAAAGTGGAGGGTTGTGGCTTTTATGGAGACATGAGGTAGGGGAAGTCTCTATAGTCAAATCCTCAAGACAATATATTTATGCACATATTCAAAGTGAGTCGGGTGTTTTGAATCTAATTGTGGTATATGTCGCGCCCACGGCTAGTAGGAGGAGTGGGTTATAGCTGGAGCTAAAGGGTTTGATTGATCCTTTGCGTGATCCACTGCTGATAGAAGGTGATTTTAACACCATCGTGAATGTTGAAGAGCGGTCAGGTGGTAACGGGAGACTCTCGGATGATTCTTTGGAGTTTGGTCGTTGGATAAGTGAGTCATTTTTGATTGATATGGGGTTTAGTGGACCAAGCTTTACTTGGAGGAGAGGAAGAACATAGAACTCCTATGTTGCTAAGCGATTAGACCGGGTTTTATGTTGTGGTCAGGCTCGTCTCAAATGGCCGGAAGCACGTGTTACACATCTTCCCTCTCTAGTGTCGGACCACTCGCCTTTATACGTACAGCTAGCCCCTGAAGTACAACGTGATGTTCGCCGACAGCCGTTTCGTTTTGAGGCAGCCTGGCTCTCTCATGAGGGCTTTCGGGATTTGATAGCATCGGCGTGGAATCCATTGGTCCCTACACCATGTGCGTTAGTTGAGTTGCAAGGAGTTTTGAGAAGATGGAACAATGACGTGTTTGGTAATGTAATGAAGAGGAAAGAAGTGGCACTAGCAGAGCTTCGAAGGATTCAAGAAATGTTGGCGATGCATCATACGGATGCCTTGCTCAAGAAGGAATATGATTTGGTTGATGAATTAAACTTAATCTTGGAGCAGGAGGAGACTATATGGCTACAGAAATCTCGTGAGAAATGGATACAATTAGGCGATCGAAATTCCTCTTTTTTCCACACATCGACAATAGTCAGGCGATCAAGAAACAAGATCTCTTTACTTCGTAATGATGATGGTATTTGGGTTTCGGAAAAAGCAGAGTTAGAGAAACTGGCAGTAGAGTATTATCGCAAGTTATATTGTACTTCAGACGTGGATCCAATTATGGCTCAATTACCACGTGTAGGCTTTCAAAGACTTTCAGTGAATGACATTGCTGAGTTGAATAAACCCTTTGGAGCTGAAGACGTTGAACACTCTTTAAAGGGTATGGGAAGATTTAAAGCCCCTGGTCCGGATGGATTTCAACCGGTTTTCTATCACGATTGCTGGCAGGTAGTTGGCTCTTCTATGATAAAGTGTGTACTAGATTTTTTTCAAACTGGAATTATGCCATCGGGACTGAATGATGTATTGGTGGTACTTATCCCGAAAGTTATGAAACCAGAAAAGATGTCGCAGTTTCGTCCTATCAGCTTATGCAATGTACTGTTTAAGACGATTACGAAGACTCTTATGATGCATTTACAGAACCTAATGCCGATGCTAATTGGCTCATCTCAATCTAGTTTCATTCCAGGGCGTTTGAGCACAGATAATATTCTTATTGTGCAGGAGGCGGTTCATTCGATGCACCGCAAGAAAGGACGTAAGGGTTGGATGTTACTTAAACTCGATTTAGAGAAGGCTTGTGATCGAATAAGATGGGACTTTCTACATGATACACTTATAGTTGTAGGGCTTCCGGATACCTGGATAAACTGGATATTGAAGTGCGTTGTTAATCCATCGATGACTGTCTTATGGAATGGGGAGAAAACGGATCTGTTTATTCCATCGCGCAGACTAAGACAGGGCGATCCTTTGTCACCCTATCTATTTGTGTTATGTCTCGAACGACTTTATCATTTGATCTCTTCGGCGGTTGAACATAAAAAGTGGAAACCAATTAAATTGTCAAGACAGGGACCGAAACTGTCTCACATATGTTTCGCAGATGACTTGATTCTTTTTGTGGAAGCTTCGGTTGAGCAGATAAGGGTCATTCGTTTGATCTTAAAGGAGTTTTGTGCAGCTTCAGGTCAAAAAGTAAGTTTGGAGAAATCAAAAATCTTCTTTTCAAGAAATGTGAGCCGGGATTTAGAATCTCGAATAAGTGCTGGAAGTGGGATTCAAGTCACAAGGGATTTGGGGAAGTATCTTGGTTTACCTGTTCTACATAAAAGAATTAATAAGGAGACTTTTGGAAGAGCAAAGTTTTGAGTTTTGCTGGTCGGGTTACCTTAACGAAGGCGGTTTTATCATCAATTCTGGTACATACGATGGGAACGATTGCTTTACCCCAATCAACTTTATCGCTGTTGGACAAATTATCGAGAAATTTTATTTGGGGTAGTTCACCGGAAAAGAAGATACAACATCTTATTGCTTGGAGTCGTATTTGTAAACCTAAGCATGAGGGTGGGTTGGGTTTGAGAAATTCACGTAGCATGAATGTAGCAATGTTATCTAAAGTAGGTTGGCACCTGTTAAATGATGCTGGCAGCCTTTGGGCTCAATTACTTCGTCACAAGTACAAGGTGCATGATACTCATGATAACATCTGGCTCCTATCCAAGTCTTGGTGGTCACCACTATGGAAGAGTGTTGTTATGGGAATCAATGCAGTCATAATGCCGGGGTTACGATGGCTAATCGGAAATGGACAGACAACGCTATTTTGGCGTGATAAGTGGGTTATGAATAAACCATTGGCGGCTCTTGCGGATGTGCCTATACCGATTCAATGTTTAAACCTAAAGGTGTGTGAGCTTTGGAGAGATGGACAAGGGTGGTCTTTTGATCAGATCAACCCATATCTTGATTTAAATACCTGTCTTTACCTATCGGCGATGGTGGTAGATAATGTAACCGGGGCGTGTGATCGGTTGTTTTGGGGAGAGGAAATGTATGGAGTGTTTACTTTGAAAACAGCTTATTCTCTTTTAACAAAGGATCGAGCTCCAAGACAAATGATGAAGGCCTTATTTGATCGAATATGGAGTGTATGTGCAACTGAACGTGTCCGCTACTTTCTTTGGCTTGTATCACAACAAGCTATCATGACTAACGCCGAGCGTAGAAGACGTCATCTCAGTGATTCTAGCCTCTGTGACATATGTAAACAAGGTGAAGAATCCATTATTCATACTTTACGTGATTTCCCCTCTATTGAAGGGATATGGATCAGATTGGTTCCCTTAAGTAAGAGAGTACGGTTCTTTGAGGATGACTTGTTGAACTGGTTGTTTGTCAACCTAAGTGATAATTCTTTGGTTGATGGTGTTGCCTGGTCTTCTATCTTTGCAATGACGGTATGGTGGAGCTGGAAGTGGCGGTGTGGGAATATTTTTGGTGAATTGAGTCGTTGTAGAGATCAAACTCGTTTTGTCCGTGATGCAGCTAAAGAAGTTTGGGCTAGCCATCTCAAATCACGATCGTTTACAAGTGCTAGCAGGCGTGAGGAGCGACTCATTGGTTGGACTTTTCCCCCACACGGTTGGTATAAGCTAAATACTGATGGTGCATCTCAAGGTAATCCAGAGAGAGCATCGGCTGGGGGGTGATTAGAGACGAGTCGGGTAATTGGTGTGTGGGGTTTGCGGTTAACTTGGGCGCTTGTACTGCTCCATTAGCGGAACTCTGGGGGGTATATTATGGTTTATTCTGTGCTTGGGAGCTGGGAGTGAGGTTCTTGGAAGTGGAGATTGATTCAGAAATGGTGGTAGGCTTATTGAAGAATGGTATAGGAGATACTCATCCATTATCTTTCCTGGTACGCTTGTGCCATGGCGTTTTATCAAAGGACTGGATAGTCCATTTTTCACACGTATTTCGAGAAGCTAATCGAGTGGCGGATAGCTTAGCGAACTTGGCTTTATCTCTTCCTCTAGGTTTTCATGAGTTTAGAGCTAGTCCTGTAGAAGTTGTTTCTTTTGTTGTTGATGATTCTAATGGGTCGGTTTGGCCTAGACAAGTCACTTTGTAGTTTATTTTTCTGATTTTATTTTAGTCGGGAGGGGACTTTCTCTCCTGGTTGCTTACCAAAAAAAATGGTGAAAGAGAAGAAAATCAAGAAACCAGAGGATTGTGTAGTCTGTCGAGCGTGATTCTTATAAAAGCTTTGAACATTGAACAAGGTAATGGAGCAAAATGTTGCTTGGACTTCCTCTTCCACACAGAATATTACGATAGAAGCTGTTTTGGGACTCTCTTGTCTGAAACTGGAGTAAAATAGACGTTTTAGGTTACATTAGGTTTCTCATTAATTTTTTTCACAACTTGTTCAGTTCATAACTACATGATTACAAAGGATAGAGCATCATCAGACATATCATGATGTACATAAAAGATGGACATAGCCAAAACGAAAGGATAAAGACAATAAAAGCCAGGATAAACCAAATAAATTGGTTTTTGATAACAAGTCAAAAGAAGATAAGAGCATTGAATATGATCAACTCTAAAGATGAAACAAAATTCATTTCCAAATTCTTGACTCCCTTGACAATGGTCACTTTAAGATGTGACTTTTGAAGATGATTCACAATCGTTGCTTCTAGATTCGCTACCTTGAAAGGTCTAGGTAACTTGCGATTTTTGATTTGATTCGTTGATAGCTTCGAAGCTTTGAATCTGATAGATGCAATAACTTTAGTAGTTATTACTATTTACTCAAGTACTTTTAGATAACCATGGTTCACTATTAAGTAACCTTGGTTATGTTAGGTTTTCCTTTAGTTTTACTACATATTATGTTTTTAGGGTTTTTGGAAAGTTTTTATCAAGAATCATAGTGAATCTTGTAAAGGGGGAGGGG
>OVAV01001365.1:0-13569 GCA_900406375.1 Iberis amara
AATGATATGTAAAAATCCTAAAATTCAAGTGCTATCAGATGCCAGAGCGGCCAGGGCGTCAGCGGGTGTATTTTACCCCCTGGAAATTTTCATCAGGTCGAACTCCAAAAATTATTTAGACACTATTTTTACCACATCTAAATATGCTTCCATTCGATCGTCCCTTGTTTTGTATTCGCCGCTAAATTGGTTTGCAACCAGCTAGGAGTCGCAATAGGCGTTGACCCGTTTTGCCCCGATTGCCGCTGCCAAGCGCAGACCGGCAATCATCGCTTTGTACTCGACTTCGTTTTTTGATGTTGCGAAGTTCAATCGGAATGATTTTTCAATCATCTTCCCCGTTGGGGTGATCAATCGTATCCCTACTCATGAGCCGTGTTTAGAGCTTGCTCCGTTGACATACAGGGACCACCGTGCCTCGTGGCATTTGGATGTTGTTTTCATATCAGGGGGTAGTTCTATGAGGAAGTCCGCCAAGACCTGGGATTTTGCGCAAGTTATACTCTTGAATTCTATATCATGCTTGCTGAGCTCGACTGCCCATTTGGAAAGTCTCCCTGACTGGTTAGGGCTGTGCAGAATCGTTCGTAACGGTTGATTAGAGGAGAAGACAATAGAGTGTGATTGAAAGTAGGATCACAACTTCCTAGCCGAATGAACTACTGCAAGAGCTAGTTTTTCTATCGTTGGATATCTTGTCTTCGCGTCGTCTAGAATTTTGCTGAGGTAGAATATTGGTTTTTGATTGCCGAGCTCTTCACGTACTAGGACTGAGCTAATTGCATGAGAGGACACTGCGATGTATAGGAACAGAGTTTCTCCCTCCTATGGTTTAGATAAGACGGGGGGCGTCATCAGGTAGGTTTTCAGGTCTTTGAATGCTAGCTCGCATTCTTCGTTCCAAATGAATTTCTTACTCCCCTTTAGGAGGTTGTAGAATGGTAGGCATTTGTCGGTAGATTTGGATATGAACCAGGTCAGGGCTGCTATGTGCCCTGTCAACCTTTGCACATCCCTCGTATTTTTGGGTGATGACATTCGTAGCAGCGCGTTGATCTGCTTTGGATTAGCCTCAATACCTCTTTTGGTTACCAGGTAGCCGAGGAATTCTACTGAAATGACTGCGAAAGTGCATTTGGCCGGGTTCAGTTTCATGCCGTAGGTGTTCAGTACTTGGAAACACACTCTCAGGTCGCCTACATGGTCGTTTTTGTCAGAGGATTTGACGAGCATGCCGTCTATGTATACTTCCGTCGTTTTACCCAGCTGTTATGAGAACATTTTGTTGACTAGGCGTTGGTAAGTGGCGCCGGCGTTTTTCAGGCCAAAATGCATTACCTTGTAGCAGTAAATGCCTATGTCGGTAACAAATGCAGTTTTCTCTCTATCGTCTGGGTGCATGAGTATTTGTTTGTAGCCGGAGAAAGCGTCAATGAAAAAGAGCAATTTGTAACCAGCTGTGGCTTCGACCAGCTGGTCTATGTTTGGCAATGGGAAACTGTCTTTAGGACATGCTTTGTTTAAGTCTGTGAAGTCAATGCACACTCTCCATTTCCCATTTTTTTCTTCACTACCACGGAATTTTCCAGCCATTCTGGGTATTTTACCTCGATGATCGATCCTGCGCCCAATAGTCTTTCCACCTCATTTCGAACTGATTGAGCTTGTTTGGCGCCTAGTTTGCACTTCTTCTGCTTAACTGGTTTATAAATTGGGTCGGCGTTCAGTTCGTGAAACATAATATCCAAGCTTATTCCCGGCATATCTGTCATGCTCCAGGCGAAGGTGTGTTTGTTTTCTTTAAGGAATTTGATCAGTTCTTCTTTTATATCTTTTCGTAGTTTGGACCCTATTCTAACGCAACGTTCTGGGTATCCTGGGTCAATGCAGTATTGCGTCACTTCGTCTAGCCTGATGCTCCTGATGGGGTTGGTTCCCCGATATGTAATTGCTATAAAGCTTTTTCTCTGAGCTTGAGTTCGGCTAGATAGCAGGCTTGGATTGACCTTTGACTTCTTTTGATTGTTTTAATTCCTTCCTTAGTAGGGAGTTTGACGCATTGGTGGTAAGTGGAGGGTATCGCTTTCATCGCGTTTATCCAGGGCGTTCCTAAAATTGCGTTGTATATCGCTGGTCGGTCTATTACCGTGAATTCGATCATTCTTGACACTCCTGCTGCGTGAATGAGCAATTTGATAGTCCCTATCGTCATGGAGGTTTGACTTGTGAAACTGGTTAAAGGCGTAGGAGGCCCTTCTATACGCGAGAGGTCTATGTCCATTTTGGTCAAGGTTTCTTTGAAAATCAGGTCCACTAAGCTTCCTGTATCTATAAGTATCATAGCGATCTCATATTCTTCTAGGATTAGGTCGATTACCGGTGGGTCGGCGTGGGGGACATCGAGGCCGATAGTGTCCATCTCATCGAACATGATAGGTTCTCCTGCCTCCTGGGGCTTCGTTTGCCATTTTTCACATGAGGCCGCTCTTCGTCCGTATGCTTTGATCGCGGTGACTGAATTAAGGTCAAATTGGTGGTTTGCCGTGATCATATTAATCCGCTTCTTGAATGGCGGGGTCGGTGCCATCTGAGGCAGGTCTTCCCGGTTTCGCTTCGGAGGATTAGCTTCTTCGTTCTGCTCATCTGTCTCTGGCTTGTCACCTGCCGCCTTTGCCTTTCTAGTATCTACTAGCTCTCCTGATTGGTATTTGCTGAAGAGGAAAAACTTAAAGCTTCTACATTCTTCGGTGGAATGTCCATCTTGGTTGTGATAATCGTAATGCTTCTTAATGTTTCCTTGCTCCTCAGGTTGCTTCCACTGGTTCCAGGGCCCGCTTTTGGGTTTCCCGGCAAAAAGAGTTTGGTTCCCTGCTGGGGAATTGCGTCTTGGTGTAGTTGGCTGGCTTGCAGGGTTTTTCTCCCGGCTCCTTATTCGCATTTCGATCAGGTCTTCTTCTATTCGTGCGAATACTTCCCCCCTGTGCAATGCGTTGTCAATCGTGGCTGGAGGGTTCAATATCAGATCCTTTCAGAATTCCGACTCTCCCCAGACTGCGTTTTTGAGGGCGGCGATGGTAGCATTATCAGTGACCACCACTCGGGATATTAATTCTTTGAACCTATCGATGAACTGTCGGAGGGGTTCATTCGGACCCTGGGTCATGCTCCACATGACTGCATCTGAAATATAACTTTCGATATACACCGAATGATGCTTCAGGAACATCAAGCTCATCTGATTAAAACCGTGGATCGAACCCTCGGGTAGTCATGAGAACCAAGTGAGTGCTGGTCCTTGAAGATGTTCACTGAAGAGCTGGTAGTACCCCGCGTCCTTTTCATGTTCGTCGAACTGCGCTCGACCGACTGCAATGCGGAAGGCCATCGTGTACGCGTGGGGGTCCGTCTTTCCTTCGTAAAAAGGTATTTTGATTTTTTCGATGTTCCTTACCTTGGCAAGTGGGGCATATGGGCTACGGAGCGTTTCCTCCATTAATCGGTCTAATTCGGGGGCCAAGCTGATGGCCTGGTGAACCTTGGAATTCATTTGTCGTACTGCCTCCTAAAGGGAGTTTTTCATCTCTTGGATCTCTTTTATCGAGTGTTGAGGTCATTTTTCGACTCAGGAAAACAAGATTCGAGTGTCCTCTTCATACTTATCGGACTCCGGTTTGGAGCTTTCGGATAGATCGATTCGGTCCCTTTCGTCAACTGACGCCTCAAGGCTCACAGTGCGACTTGGCTGTTCAGGGTTGTCCTGGGAATGGTCTCCTTTCGGGTTGTATTGTTCTCCATGGAGGTCCTCATTTGGTGGGGTTTCGGTGGCGTCGGAGCTGCGCTCATAAGTCCTTGCCGAGCGCGGAGTCGGGGTGAACAACAATCTCCTGGTATACTCTCCAGAGACGAGATATCGTCGAGAGGATGTCCTAGTTGGTCGTCTCCGTGACGAAGCTGCCTCGTCGAGGCGTTTGGTGATCGCCTTGGTTTGGTCTGCGGAATCCTTCGCCATCTTATCGAGTCGATCGAGCAGGGATTGGTTCAGAGCGTCTTTTATCTCCAACTTCTCGGGCTGCGTTGATATCCTCCTCAGTTTGACTACGCATTGGGTATTCAATTATCCTTTTAATGTACTCAGGTAGTTAGCTTTCTCAGTTAGTCCCTTTATGCTCAATACGTTTTGGGTCAACCTTGGAGGTGATACTAGCTGAGGCGAAATCATGCTGAGGGGGTTTCGACACCAACACAGACAAATGTGATTTTGATCATCATATGTTTTGGAAAAAAAATGGGAAAAGCAGATGGGGAAGCTCCAACCCTAGACGAGCAAGATATGATCTTATCACGTGTAAAACCAGAGAAATGGGATCTTCAGGAACAGATAATGTTAGCTAGGTTATGCTGCATACATGTTTTCACATGTGGCATTCATTCAGGTTCATGGATTCCATTTAGGCTTGCGAAGAGAGTACTTGATAAAGGTAATTTTGACAACTATCCGTGGGGTAGAGAAGCTTTCACCTATTTGGTAGATTCCATAAAGCCTACCAACTTCGAGAACTCGTCTCAAACCGTTCAAGGTTTGATTCATGCATTTTACATATAGGTTTTTGAATTCGTCCCTGGTTTAGGGGTTTTGGCGGGAAAACGAAGAGAGGTCATTGAAGGGCCATCTCTTCTCCATTGGCAGGGTTCTTGTCTACGGTTTAGGTTTGTGGATTTCATTGTTGAAGAGATACATAATCACACAGAAATATATTGCATCCGTCCCTAGTTTAGGGGTTGCAGTTGTTTTCAATTCTAGTTTCTCTTTTATTATTGATAATTGCATATTTGTTTTATATTTTAGATTTGTTTTACATTGAAGATTTGTTTTATATTGCAGATTTGTTTTCTCGTCCAGATTTATTTTACATTGCAGGCGTAGATTTGTTTTATATTGCATATTTGTTTTATATAGTATGATGGTTGACTACCATTATTTATTTTGTATTGTAGGTTCGTGTCAGACATATGATCCCGCTCACCCCAGACGCGATGTATCCTATTTGGCCTGACAATCATCTCCAAGATGATCCTAGGCTTGATAAGATGATTCAAGATCTCATGAATGATGCCTTGGTCCCAAACTAATGGCCTGTTGAAATTAATAATTCTCAGCTTGTGTTGGTTGTTGAGGGAGGAAAAAAGAGGAAGGTTAAGTAGAGTAAAAAAAAAAAGAGAGAGAGAGAAGGTTATAGAAGAAGAAGGTCCTTCGAACAATAGTGTTGACGACGCACTAACGGAGTTGGTGCAGTCGCTGGCCGCCTTAATTGGGAAGATGGAAACATCTATGAACAATCGTTTCACAATTTTGGAAGGCAAGATTAACGCACTACAAGCTGATGTACGGATCTTGAAGGAGGGAAAAGGAAGGTTTGCTGAACCAGTAGATGAGGATGTGGAGACACCGGTTAGTTTTATATGCCCTTTTCAAATATATCTAATATGTTTATTGTTATTAATAGGAGATTTAATTTGCTGAGCAGACTTGGTTGGCGTATAAAAAGAAATGTGAGGATAATTCTCCTACCCTGTAGTCGGAAAAGAAGAGAAAGACGACTGATAAAGGAGCCCCTTCTTCGAAAAAGGAAAAAAGAGATGCAGTGCCTACGGAGAAAAGACCTGGTGTCAGCACGAGGAACAAAACAGGGTGTTTAGAGGAGAAAACGAATGTTAAGGAAGAAAGGGTGGCCGAAAAGAGGAAGAAACCAAAGAAAGTTGCAAAACTAATCACACCTGACTCTGATTTTGTTGAAGATATTACGGAGAAGGTGGCAAAGGATGACTTAAAAATGGTAGATAGTTCTGATGAGGACGATGAGATGAGGTGGTTGGCAGTTGCTGGGCAATCACTGAAAGTTTTGAAGATGGCTATCGACAGGCTGGATCTGGATACACTAGTGGCAAAGAGAGTCCCTACATTGGCTCCTACTCAGCTTGCTCCTTACATAGGCAACTCTTTCGTGAAACACATCATACCAGGTGTTGTATCTTCACCAAATGACTACGATCCAATGGCTCTTGTGCCAGAGGAAAAGCTTCTAGCGTTGATGAAGTTCATTCACGGTGATGAGTATGTATCACACAACCTGCACATAACAATAACATGAACTTCTATTGCAGATTTTTTTTCGCAGATTTATTTTCTATTGTAGATTTTTAATCTTTATTGCAGATTTATTTTCTGCAGCTTTATTTTCTATTGCAGATTTATTCTGACCTCTTCTCTTCTGCTTACAGGGAACAACCGATAAGAAGCTCAAATTCTGAAGTTGAGTTCTTCAAAGAGATTATTCTACCTAGGGAAAAATGGACTCAACGAGACTATGAATGGTTAAGAGATTCCGTAAGTGTTTGTATCTATCTTTTTCTATTGCATATTTGTTCAGTTTTAATTTCCATTGCAGATTTTCCCATTTGCATTTTGGAAGCTCTATTGCTGTTTTTTTTTAACTCTGCATATTTGTTTACTTACTTTGACCTCTCTCTTTGTAGCACATAGAGAAAGTGTTGAAGATGTTCCGCTTGAGATCCATCCATCCAAACTCGCCTTATAGACCCAGAGTTGCTTTCTGGGACCCATGGTTGCTGGCTATTTGGTACAATGACTTCGAACAGTTCAGTAAGTGTCCAAAGAATTTCCTGTTTTCGAAGGGTTACATCAACCAATACATGGGTCTTACTCCTGAGGGCTCATAAATTCGTAAGGCTTGGCAGGTTGACATTGACAACCTATATGGTTGTCTCAATGTGAAAGGAAATCATTGGATAGCTATTGACGTGGACTTCATGAAGAGAAAGATAATTGTATATGACTCTATCCCTAGTCATGCAAGTGATGCTGAAATTGTCAAGCTTTGTGACCCCGTACGCAAAATGATGCTATGGCTTCTTAAACGGATGTCCCCTGCTAATTCGAAGAAGACTGTCGCTCAGTTTGTGGTGAACAAATGTAAGAAAAATGTACTACTGAATCGAAATCCAGGAGATTGTGGTGTTTACTCTATCAAGTACATTGAGTGTCTTGCTTTAAGGTGGAAATTTGAAGGTCTATGCGACGGTAATATTCAGGCCATCTGGGAAAGACTTGGTGCTGAGTTATTCGATGAATCACCCCGGAAGTCAGAAGTTGCTTCAACTAACCCATTACCCCGGAGGTGTGAGTTTGTAATTCCTCAACTAAATGATAAATCTGTTTGACCTCTTCACAAGTTATTACTCGTTCATTGATTGTTATTTGTATAGAAGATTTAGTTACATGTGACGTTGTAGGTTAATTGTCATGTCATGATGCAGATTTATCATAATTTTTCAGTTTTATTTTGTGTTGCATAATTTATTTACCTATTGCAGATTTATTTTGTGTTGCATATTTATTTTGTGTTGCAGATGAAAGAGTTCAAAATAATAAAAACAAAACAGAGCACGAAATAACATAGCAGACATAGCATATGAAAAGAGTTCAAAGCATGATAAACAAAAAAAAACTTATTGAAAAACACTAATTAACATAACATTAATATCCATCTCCATTACTGGATGGTCCTCCAAAACCTCTAAAACCTGCAATCAATCTTCTCAAATCCAACGTTCGGTATTTTGATCTCATCCCATTTTTTCTTCATCACTTCCTCTCTCGCCGAAAGCCTCGCCCACTCGCCTAGATATCGAAGTTTTCGGCCGATATTTACTTTTGTAAGAGACACACCTTTGCGTTCTTCTGCTCGTACTTGACCCTCTATTTTGTCGCATCTTCTTTTGCTTGATTTGCTCGTTCAACATCACTATTATCGATTTGTAATGGTGATGGAGTTGTTTGATTTCCTCCGCATGCGCATTTTCATAGTTCTCCACCTCCACTGCTTTTCCCTTGTCCATTTTACCTGCAAAAAACGCAAATAAATGAATGAAATATAATAGTCAAAAGTTTTGGAGCAAGAGTTGAATGAGAAAATAACCTGAGTTTTTAAAGATGAGAAATATTGATAAGTTTTTTAAGATTTGCGATTGTAAACTTCGTCGTTTGGTTAACAATATGATGCCTAACAGTATTTATAAGGGGTTAGAGATACATTTATGAATGGGAAGGTGAAGGGTAGTAATGTGTACAGTTGGAAGTTAGTAGTCCAATCAAAACACTTGTCAAATTGTGCATAATTGTTTTCAAATTTTGCATAGGGGGAGTAGTAATATTGCAGATTTATTTTTCATTTTCATTGCAGATTTAGTTTTTGTATTGTAGATTTATTTTTTGTATTGCAGATTCATTTTTGTATTGCATATTTATTTTCATTTATATTGCATATTTTATTTTTTGTATTGCAGATTTATTTCTTCTATTGCAGTTTTAACTTCATTTATTTTAATTAACATTAATAAGTGACATACAAATAAAAAATTTGCAAATTACATTTGAAATCCTACATCATAAAGTCGAAACTCCTCAAACATATGCACAAGATCAAGCAAAACTCTGGTTAACATCGACGTAGGCTTCTCGCCACCACGCGCCCAAGACCTTTTCAACCAGCGCTTATTATCACAGAAAATCGTACTTGCCACCATATTAAAATAATTCCAAACAAGCAGATTTTGTCGCTGTTCCCACGTGTTTGTTTCCTAATGAAGAAGACATAATACAAGAGTTATTGTTGTTTTAATGTCTATTATGGAAACTCAGATTATGATGCTTACAGCGAGTTTAAGAAACCATCGTTCCTTAAAATGATTGGGATTAGAGCGGTAAGTTGGCCACGCATGAACCCATCCAGCTCTAAGAATCACAGGGATCTCCTACGCAAGATCATGTAGAAATCTAAACCACATAGCAGTAATTTTGTCTGGATTAATACTGGGACCAGGATTTAGAAGCGGGAGGTTTTCTCGATTGGAAGAACTTACAATGGCATTGACCCTGGTCTCTAGCCGAGTTGAATAAGGAGGAACAACCGACATATCTGAATACATTACATATTTGTAGAGTGTATGTTATTGAAACGTTTTTTAATAACAGAGAAATTTATAGAAGACTCGAATCTGGAGAGTTACTTAGAGGAGTTGCGATTGTGTATCTCGCCTTGTGGTGTACAATTTTGTTTTTATAATGGTGTGAGATACATTTATGAATAGGAAGGTGAATGAATTTATGGTAAAACGTAGTAATGTGAACGGTTGCAAGTTAATAGTCTAATCAAAAAACTAGTTTTGAATTTGCATATTTTTTCGTTCTATTGTAGTTTTATATTTGTATCATAGATTTATTTTTGTTTAGCATATTTTTTTACGTGACAAGTTGCAGGTTTATTTACGTGACAAGTTGCAAAATGTTTTAGGTGACAAGTTGCAGATTTATTATGACAAACAACATTGTTCCTGTAAAAACAGATAAAACTCGGAAATTATTATGACAAACGACATTAATCCTCTAAAAAAAACATTGTTCAACATTACTTGACAAGTTGCAGATTTATTATGACAAACAACATTGTTCAACATTAATGAAAGTGAAAAATGCACTAACGCATGCTGCATGTTTTTCGATTATGCCCCGCCTTATGACAAAATCCACAAGTGTTTCGTTTGCGAAACCATTTATTCTTCAAAGCCTTCTTCATTGCGGACTTTATTCTTCTCTTCTTCGGCCTACCCGGTTGTGGCTTAACTGGTGGAGGCTTGACAGTCTTCAAATTATTGGCCGGTATTGCTTCTCCAAAATTTCTCGGCATAATGGGTGTTGAGTAAGACTTCACAAGGTAGTTCTTCGAATAGTATGGGTGACAACAAGAAATACGAGATACATGTCGTCTCTCTGTAGTCGCAATTGCATGTTCGCATGGTATTCGCTTCATGTTAAACCTACGACATGAACACTTCTTATCTGTTAAGTTGACAACATGAAGTGATGTAGGACCTGTTACTTGAACTTGATCTGCATCAATTTCCTGAACTGATAGAAGCTTAGCATATTCCACACGAATCTGCAAACATACAAATACTTATTGTACGATTTTCATATATATATGAAAATACAATAGTGGTTCATTCTCGGGGGTTACCTCTAGCAATTTCTTGGCTCCACGCGTCAATCGTGTATTCATTTTCATTGCATCTGCCCTCCTGTCCGTAAACCATCTCGTCATTATCGATCGTATAACTTCTAGAAGTCGAACGATGGGTAAAGTCCTTGCTGGCGAAAGTACTTTGTTCATTGTTTCAGAAATGTTGGTTGTTAATAGGTTATATTTATCTCCCTGGAAATGCACGCGCGTCCACATTTTGACATCCGCTTTCTCAAGGTACTCATGAAGTTCAGGGTTGATCTCTTTAATCTTGTCTTACGCATTTTGAAATTCCACGACCCTAAATGCATACGCAGCCTGTTTAACCAAACGGAATGCTTCGTTCCCCCTGTAACGAACCAATAAGTTTTTGTATAAATGGTACGTGCATATCCCACTGCTGGATTTTGGGTACACGAGCCCAATGGCTTTTTCGATGGATATGTGACGGTCTGATATAATTGCAAAGCTTTCGTCATCCGGAATCACGCAACTTAATTTCCTAAAGAACCATTCCCATGATTCATCATTTTTAGTATCAACAATTCCAAACGCCGGGGGAAATATTTGGAAATTCCCGTCTTGTGTTGCTGCGGTAAGCAGTGTTCCCTTATACTTTCCTTGCAAAAAAGTACCATCAAAAACGACCACTTTCCGGACGAATGGAAGTCCATTGATACTTGCACTAAATGAAATGAACAAATTCTTGAACCTTTCATCTTCATCAACGGAAAAATTGGCGTGTGTCCCCGGGTTGGCTCTCTTTATCATGTACAAATATGCGGGTAGCTGCGCGTAACCTTCCTCAAGAGTGCCCCTCACCAAATCTCTCGCATGCCTTAGTGTTCTGTAAGCCTTCCAGTATTCAACCTAGTACAGAGAAATAAATCTGCAATATAGATGAAAATAAATCTGCAATACAAAACTTAATATCCCAAGGAAAATCTGCAATGATAACATAAATCTGCAACTTAACAAGAAAATAAATCTGGAACAAAAAAACCAAATATGCAGTTCAAAAAAAAATCTGCAGTTTTCTTTACCTTAATGTTAAATCGTTTATTCAAACCATCCACAATGTGCATAGACAAGACAGTAGGCCCAACACCACCAACATAGTCCTTGTACAACATTGCTAGTATCTCATGACTTGCCTGCCGCGATCTCGACGCTCTCTATGTGATTGAACATGTATGTTTTGAAGTGTAAGTACGCACATGAAATATGGGCCAATCGTCTATTGGTGTAGCTCGGAGCTTCCATGCACAACCGCTTAGTCAACACTTCACAATTAACAAGTAGGGTGTAGATTTGTAAACGTTGTAATCGAAGCTCTCAATCACGGTTAGCATTTTCAACCTTTCCTCTAATTGCTCTCTTGTGTCAAAACCATCACCTACTCGTATTTTCAAAGTTGGTAAGTGTTCGTCACGATTACCGTCACGATTACCGTCACTGATGTAGATGGAAGACAGACACATCATCTTTGTATTCTCTTCCTCTTCAACGTCCTTAGCATTAACTATGTACTCTGCGTAATTGTCATCAGCAGAGTCTGTTCCGTCAAGATCATCGCAATAATCAAACCTTATCTCATCCTCTTCCTCTGCACTGTCTTCATCTGTATCTTCTTCTATAATAGTTTTCTCCTTTGCAGGAATACTCGTTTGCGGTTCCTCTTTAGCTGCACCCGCCAAATTTTCTGAACTCTTAGGTTTGATCTCAACACAGAGACGAACGAATTCTTTGTTCGACTGACATAGAAATGTTCTCAATTGTCTAGTATTCATTACATACACAGGATGTTGATCCGGAGGTAAGCATCTCAAAACCTTCTTCGGTAACATGTAGCTCAAATCCACATCGAAAAGGCTCCTCTCTATTTGGTAGTCTCCGAGTACCATATCCACCAATTCCTCAAAAGTCAACTTCTCTTCTGCTAAAAGCGATCTAGAACCTCGATCGCTTTCGACGACGAACAATTTTTTCCCATTACCAAACGTCCATTTCCCACAAACAAGAATTAATTGAACATTAGTCATTTCTTCTCTTAAATTGACGATTGAAATTAGAAAAATTGAAGATGTAAGATTGGAGATGTCTATGGGTGGTTGAGAAAATTGAAGATGTAGCCGATGAAGATGTACGGAAAATTTAGATTTACCTAGGGTGTACTTTAAACAGAAAAACGACGTCGTATAATTTACCAGCAAGAAAAAAATTTCCATGATTTTTAAATATATGCAATACAATCACCGTAGATTTTCAAAAATCTGCGGTCAAAGGATTTAGAAAAAATCTGCGGCAAAAAATATGCGGTATTGTGAGGGTCATTGCTGATTTAAAATAAAATAGCGGCCAAAGGAGTTATTCTGGAAATTTTGGAAACTAATAACTCTGCGAGGACAAAAAACAAATCTGCATGAAAAAAAATCGGCAATAAAAAATAAATCTGCAATGTAAACAAATCTGCGATGACAAAAAATAAATCTCCAGTTTAACAAAAAAATCTGTAATGTAAAGATATCTGCAATGAAAACAAATTTGCAATGTCAGTAAAAATTTGCGAGAAAAAAATATGCAATGCAAACAAATATGCAATGTAAATGAAAAATCTGCAACCAAAAATCTGCGGTGAAGTAGAAAAAGCTGTCGTGACGTAGAAGTGACGTAAGAATCTGCGGCCAAGCAGACAAACAAATCTATGAAAACAAATCTGCGAGAAAAAAATTTGCAACACAAAAAATATGCGATAAACAAATTTGCGAAAACAAAACTGCAACACAAACAAATATGCATAACAAAATCTCGCAGATTTTTTTCGCACCCAGCAAACGCGGTGGCATTTACGTTAATACGGAGTAACTTTTTCTCTCTCCTCTATTTAATTTTTTTTTAGCGTTTTTGTTTGTTTTTGACATAGGGGTACTATTGGGTTTAACAAAAATGTTCCACCCTCCAGTAATTAAAAAAAATATTGGGTTACCCGCGTCAATAAGACCAAAAGTTGAGTGAAGTACGTACTTTTGCCTTATTTTAAAGAAAAATACGTATCGACAATAGGAATGCATTTATAAGGAGGTATGTGTTCATAACTTTTGTTCACAAAAATTTTGTTAGGTTTCATCTAAAGAAAGGTAAATATATTTTCCCCTTTTTCTCTTTGATTTGGAAAATTAAGAATACTTAATTTACATGAATACGTACATATTTTTTATATTATCTTTATATTGGTTTGACTCTTGTTAAAGAAAATAGGCTAAATTTTTTTTTTTTTATTAATCTGTATCAATTATTTTTATATGTTGCTACATGAATACGTACATATTTTCATATGTGAAAATTGACATCGTGGTGAGGAACACTTTTGCGAAATATTACAACTTGGGATATGATACAAATCCTCCAAGGACCTACTCCGAAGGTGGCTTATTAAACAGAAACAAAAGAAAATGGAACGAATGGCACACAA
>OVAV01001366.1:0-13568 GCA_900406375.1 Iberis amara
ATCTCGACTCTTCTACATCTGTAATAGATTCAGAAAGTCTTTTTTGTTGATTGTCTATTCCATAAGACAATCAATCTATTCTATCAAAAACCACCCTTCTTTTCATTCCACTTCTGTCCGTGATCACCTTCAGACCACCTGCCATTATCGTTACACTCACCATCGGCCAAAAGAAGACCTAAGTCTCGGCCTTCTTGCATACCACAGCCACCCTAGCGTTGTTCCAAGTCTGTCCGACGTTTCCCTTGCAACACAACTAGTCCGAGGCCATTGATCAAGTTCCCGTCTAGTTGTAGCCGAATCCCTACCATATTACCGAGCCTTGCACATCGTTGAGCCTTTTATCAGAGTTTGATCCAGGATCGCATCAAGTTCCTTCAAACACAATCACATAACGACGATGTTTTTTTAAAAAGACAAAAACATCTCCCTTCCATCTAGTTTGACTATTGTGTCCAAATCTGAAATCAACCTGGTATTCATCTTTTGAATCATGTGAAAGTTGACAAGAATTTTTGAATAAGAGTCTTCATCGTTACCAAACAATTTTACAGTTGCTTTCCCTTTAGCTCTCTAACACTTCCTATGACTTGAATTCATATGAGGATCCTACAACACAAGCTATTGGAAGTCTAATGCTTTGGGTCCTTTGTTTGGATCACAATATTTAGACTAAATAAACGCATCAAGGATTTTTGTAATTTTTTTGTCCAAATTTTTTTCTTGTTTCAAAACCGAAAGTGTGTACCAAATCAGTGTTACAGATCTTGTAACACTTGCTTGCTGTCACCTCAATAACCATTACTCGCCATTTGAAATGTGCATCCGAACATTAATAAACTAAATAATCAATTTGTGTTTGAGTTTTTTTTAAAATAAAACATGTTTTAATAGCATTTTACCTAGAACAATTTGTATATAAGCTTCGCTGCCAAACACCTTCCCTCATCTATCTCGACATCACCTTAAGCAAAATCCAAATTTTGTATATTTGAGTCATCGTACTCTATGTCGTAAAAATCTAGAGGTATGTCAACAGAAAATTGTCCATCGTTACGATAGGGTTCGCTTCATTTCATTGAGGTTTATCCATGGAATGAGTTTTATGTTTTTCATTCTTGATGGGTCACCATTCATGCCGAGCATAACTCTATAATTAAACGCATTGTTTATACAACACATTACTTTCACAGCGTCAGAGCCACCCATATAAGTTTGCTTTTTTTTTGTTTTGTGTGTTTAAACGCCTCGTAGTTTCATTTCACAGTCATGTTGTTTTAAGTCTTTTATTTATGTTTAGTGTCGACCTGAATATAGGTTTAAGTTGAAGAACCATTATAGAAGGTTCGCCTAAAGCTTTGTAAACCTCAAACCTCTTTAGTTATTAATAAAGTTACATTTTCTTCTCCAAGCGGTGCTTGTTGAGAGTTATAGCTTCTGTCATTTGTGTGTAGATTCACCTTAGGAAGAGCTACATCGTAGTATCAGAGATCCTTCCGTAGTCTTTGTGGTGCCTTTGATCCATCCTTACTTCCATCTTTTGATCATACAAGAGAGAGTGTTATAGCCAACTTGTTTGATCTTATATTGACTCATCTTCACGCATCGAACCAGCACAAGAGCATGAAAACAAGTGTGTTTGTTTCCGTCTTCCACATCCAAAGATTCTCCCCATATTCTTATATAAGAAATTATGTATACTAAGACTGAAACAAAGATCTACATTCGAAATCTTTCTGTAAGTGTAGAACACTAACGAGCCACAAGTTTCAACCTTCTAAACATTCAATAAACCATGTTTGCATGATAAAGTACGTCCATTATTATTTTACATTGATAAGATATGCTACCAATAACTTCAAACAAGTTTAGGCACATAATATATTTTTTATCCACTTATATAAATTGTAAACCGATTGTCGAATGACACGTCAACAAAAAATTTCTTATATGCCCCACATTTTTTTAATGAGAAAATAACAAGTAAAAACAGTTAACTAATCAGTAAAAATTTAGTTGGCATCCAGACTAGATGCCAACAATAAGATAAAAAAATGCAAACTTTACTGCCACGTAGCCACTTTTGAAAAAAAATTGGATGTTCATTATTTTAACAGTACTTCAACAAAAATAAATATTAGCCACCGTTTCATCAGTGGATATAGTCTAAAATCAATGACAAAACTAAAACTAGAAAGAGTTAGTCACTAAAATTTTGGTCGCTAATTGCTGGTAGCTAAATAAGTTTTAGTAACTTATGATAACTAGCGGTGGCCACTTTGACTTGTGTCCATTATTTTTAGCTCCTATTTGTCACAAAATAGGGAACCAATTAATTTAGTAATTTATAACGGCTGTTTTAGCTACTAATATTTAGTAGCTAAGTGGCCAAGGACTTAGCTACCGATATATAGTTGTCAATTTATATAGTCACCGTTCGCTACTTGACAAAACAGTGGTGCATAACAATTGAATATGTTGCGACTTTTAGTCATTGGAAACTAAAAATATAGTTTTTTCTTAGCCACCAAATAAAATTTCATTTTTAAAATCATTATTAATTTGTTAATTAATATATTAATTAATTAAAAATAAACGATAAGAAGTTTGATACAAGTAGAAATCAGTTTATAGATTACAAAAAAGACATTCTAATGCATTACAAAAAGCCACTTTGTCATTATAATAAAAAGTACATTGACAAAAGATAATAAGTACAATTATGGTCAATCAGTAGTGGTTGGTGATTTTTGTTTAGCTAAACCTCCAGTAAGATTTTGAGAAATGCGGTGCAAAGACATTTGAAGTACATCAAACTTTTCTACGAGTGAAGTTACCGTACACTTCATTTCAGCAAACTAAACCTCCATTGCAGTAGAAGAAGTTGCAAAAATTTTTAATAGCTTCTCTTGATGGACGTGAATCGAACCTAAACCAAAGCAAAGTCATTTGACAATCGGAACCCATTGACCAAAACAGAACAAAAACAACATATTAAGAAATGTTCAAATAATCACTTGAAAGGAAATTATAAAACTAACCTGTCAAAATAAGACACTAATGAATGCATAACATTAAGACCACCGAAAACTAATAAACACAAAATAAGAACTAACATAACTTGATTGAAAAAGAGTAAAAAACTTAACAAAGAAACCAAGCCCTACCAAGTAGAAAATTAAAAGAAAATCAGTACCTAAATATAAATCAGTACCTCACATTCAAAATAAAATCAGTAACTAAATAAATCAATACCTTAAATTCTATTTAAAATTACAAGAATGACTAAATATATCATTACCTCACATTTTCATTCACATTTTCATTCACATTTTCCAATACCTTCTTCGGATAATATCGATCTACTAAAAAAATCAGTTGTAAATCAATAGACATTACCATCGTTATTCTGTCATTTTTGTACGTAACAGACAAAATAACGACGGAAAAAACCGATCTTCTACAAAACGTTGGCAAACAATTTTGTCAATTTTATGTCGTAAATTATCGATGGAATTATGAAGACAAATTTACGACGACATATTGTTGTCGGTATTACGTCTGTCGCTTTTCCGTTGGTAACAAAACGACAGAAAACCGACGGATTATTCAAAATTAAACAAAAAATAAATATTCAAAATAATAAATAAAAATAAATTAAACTTGAACAATTATAAAAATTAAGCGATAATAAAATAAAAATTAATTAAAAAATAGAATATTCCAAAAATGTAAAATACATTAAATTAAAGGTAAACTCGATATCTACCAATGTCGTGGAAGCAATTCGGGTTCCTTCTATTCTGTAAAGCGTGTAAGCTTCTCAATAGTGACTTCTCCAAACTTCACCCTTGCATCTCCCCTCCAATAGTTCTCATTTCTTTCGTATGATCGAAAGAAGGCTATACCAGTATATTAGAAACAATACAAGTGTAAAACTCACAATTGCGAATCCAGAACCAAAATGTCTATGAAGAAATTTATCAAATTCACAGCTACAACAACGAACGAATTCATCAAGCCAGGAAAGATAACTCTAATGGACAAAAATGGAGTTGAGTGGTCTACCACTCAACTCCATTTCTGTCCACTAGGGCGATCTTCCCTAAGCTGATGAATCAGTTCATTCTTATAACTATTAGTTTGAAAATTTTCTTCATAGACGTGTTTGGTTTTGCAATCGCAATTGTGAGTTTCACAATTGTGTTGTTTCTAACATACTCGTG
The DNA here is from genome assembly GCA_900406375.1 of Iberis amara. Lineage (NCBI taxonomy): Eukaryota > Viridiplantae > Streptophyta > Magnoliopsida > Brassicales > Brassicaceae > Iberis > Iberis amara. The sequence goes on from OVAV01001366.1 coordinate 4,227, forward strand.
CCTTTTTCGATCCTAGAAAGAAAAGAGAACTATTGGAGAAAGAGATGCAAATGTGAAGTTTGGTAAAGTCACTATGGAGAAGCCTTCATGCTTAACATGAAAGAAAGAAATCCGAGTTATTCCCACGACATTGTTGGATATTTAATTTACCTTTAATTTATTGTATTTTAAATATTTGGAATATTTTATTTTTTAAATAGTGTTTTATTTCAATTAATTTTTAATTTTATAATTATTTAATTTTAATTTTAGTTTAATCTTTATTTATTATTTTCATTATATTATTTTTTGTTTAATTTTAAATAATTTTTACTTGAATTTTAAAAATTATAAATCTAACAAATTAATGCTACAAATTCAAACATATAAACCAAATAAACAAATCTTAAGTCTAACATATTCTAGCACCTAAATCAAACAATCAAATCCTAAATCTAATTCTAACACGTAAATTACAATGAAATCCTAAATCTAACATATTCTAACACCTAAATCAACTAAACAAATCCTAAATTTAAAAATTCTAACACATCCTAAATCTAACCCAAACCAAACATCCCTTAACATAAATATAACTCAAATCAACCGCAAAACTCACCTCACAGTGAAAAAGATAGGTGGCCGAAGGGCAGGCGGCGACGAAGGGACTAGCCGGTAGCGTTGAAGAGACAGACGGCGCACATGAGGAGAGGGCGAAAGGACAGATGCGCGGCAACGAGACAGCCGGAGATGAGGAGACATGCGACACCAGAAAGTCGGCGACGAAAAACCATCATCAGTTTACAAAATGAAGAAGAAGAGTTGGGTTCCTGGTTTTAATAAAAGAAACCGACGGACGAGGTCGTCGATAGGCCGTCGGTTCCTACTAAAACTTTATTGCGAGCCGGTTCCAAAGTATTTCGGGAACGTTTTCCCGCATTAATTTATGACATATGTCGGTTTTCCCTCAAAAAATATTGACGAATTATCGAGGACTTTTCATGCGTTTATTTACAAAAAAGCGACGGATTACTGACGGTTGCATTATATGAGTTCTTAACGTAAACCGACAGATTATCAACGACATGCATAAAGATTCCATCAAAAATCCTCCGATTTATGTTGTTTAAATGTTTTTTTTAGGGTTTAGAGATTTGGTTTAGGGTTTAGGTATAATAAAACAATTATGTGAACAACAATAGTTATTAAAAGACTAAAGTTAACACGTATTTTTATTCGAAACGTTTAAGTTCATAAGCTCATCTACTTGTCTCTGCAACTCCATAGTTTCAGTTGGATTTGTTATGTAGTCCCGCGTATATGGCTTGGTGTCGGTCAGATACAAAAACACGGTCTGCATCGTGGACAAATGTTCTTAGTTGACTGAAAAACCATGTCCATCCAGCAGTATTCTCTCCATAAATTAGGCCGAACGACAAAGGAAAAATCTAGTAATTCCCGTCTTGTCAACTCGGTGCAACCAAACAACTTTTATACTTCCCCTTAGTTTGGGTACCATTTATGACAATGACCTTCCTCAAATGCTTGTACCCCATAACTGAAGCCCCAAACGCAACAAATAAATAAATAAAAAATTTTGGCCCATCCATTGTACCTTGTATCATCTTCACGTTCGATATTGTATCCGGATTGGTAAGAGTTAGTAAATGCAAATATCTTGACAGAAATTTATAACTGTCTTCCTCACTCCCCCTCCCCTTTTAAATTGCCATTTCCTAAGCATACCATGCTTTCATATATGAAATAGTCACATTAAAATCCGCCAACACTATTCGCGGTACATCACAAGCACGAGGACCTTCTTTTTCATGCATACCTCGCTTTCAACAACTCACCAAGTATGCTTGATGTTGCTTTTTTACCATATTGTGACCTCATTTTGACGTCACATGAATGATTTGATGTCACTTTCTTTATCTCAACAGTGTCTAAACAGTCGTTCCTTGTTGCATACACCCTCCGATTGCACTTTCAATCCGAACAAACATAAATTGCTCTCATTTTGTCCGACGCTTGTACCCTGAAGTTGAACAATCTTTTTATCGAGTACATTAAAATAGACTTATGCAGCTCAACTTTTTTCTTGAAGACATTCCCACGTGAAGTGCATCACCCTCTTCTTCAAATTCATATTTGCTTTAGCACTTACCATTCTATTCACATTATCTCTGTATGGAGGTGCATCACTTGAAAAAATAACTAAACACAGTGCGCCTTCCTTGAAATGGACACCAGCAACATCGAGATTTTCATCTGGTTCACCAATCACAGAACTTGGATGTCCCCCAATACCCTCACCAACTTGTCCACCGAAAAAAACCCAACATTTGTGGTCCATCGTCTACACCAACAAGACTATCACATCGACTATTATGGGCAACGATACCTGCTCAATAAACAAAACTGTTAGTATCTCACGTAGCGATCAACACTTAACAATTGCATAATAGTTAAAGAGTTGACTATTGAATAATCATACGTCCACAAACTATGTCAGGGGTGCACTTGGAATGGACTAAATAACTCTTCGATTTTTAAATAATTTTGCTAACTACCTTCTATCTATATTCCTGCTTGTTACGATTCTACTTCAAAATTTTCCTAAGTTTGTCCACCACTTTTATACACTTCGTCTCGACCACTAAAATTCTCATCTTGTCTACTACCGCAAGAAGTACCTTTTAAAAAAAATATTATGTAGACTTAAAATAAAGTACAACTTTACAAGTTCTGATCAATGTGTCATTTTGTATAAGATAATGGTTAATTAACGAATACACATGTCCACAATAATTGTATGACATAATACTTTTTGGATCAATTTTCCAATGTATTTTATCAACACATATGTCCACTACCTTCACCAATATTCTCATTTTGTCCACAAATTCTACACATTTCTTATCCAACACCGCATGCTGCATCATCTCCAATACAGACAATTGCACCTGCAAATAACACAAACTGAAACTTAAGAGGGGTAATAAACCAGTAAATTGATTAGAATTGTCCACTCACCTCCAGCATTAACCTGTCCACACTCAGACGAGTCACCAAGATTACCATCCAAATTGGCATAAGGATTCAATTGCATCGGATATTTACTATCAATATATTCTCTCATGAGGTCGAAGTCGTAATCAAGTGGTTCCTCAAAACTGTCATACAAATCGTTATCCTCATAAACTCTCCTCTTCTTCAACATCACTACTCTTGCTGATTGTCACATGTTCTTTATCGCACGCTTTCGCTTCAACATAACTAGTTCATCATTAGACACACTAACTATCTGTCCACCTTCAACATGTTTACGTCCACCACTATAAGTCATTTGTCCACTAGTATTATTGTTCTCTCCAATTACAACACCCTTCCCACCCCATATCCTACCAGCCTCTTTTTGAACAATATCAAGTTCGTTCACGGTGTCTAGGAAGGCCTCGTCTTCGTACGAAGCAACCACGTCATTATCCTTTTCCTCCATTACAGCTGGTGGACATAATACCTACCGATTTTGACTGATTTTTTCCACAACATTTCCCTGCCTTATGGACATATACATGTTTAGCCCATCAATCTCCAACCTTGTCTTCTTGAATCATTCTAAGCCATCACTGCTATCCACAGAAACATGAGGCATTCTTGCTTGCGTGAAAACAACATCCAAACTCTTGTGCCAATAGCTCAAAGTAATGTTTTCTTCATGTAACTTCCCACCATATGCTTGCAATATCTTTGAAATGAAACTTGTGTAATTTTCTTCTTTGCTTAGTATAACACATTTAGCATAAGTGTCTTTAGCAACTCGAAAATGCCGTCTCACATTCTAAGCACTCTTACTGACCAAATATTATCATAACATTGTTGTCCATTGAATATCACCTATAGACATACACAAACAAGTATCTATTCAAAATCCCAAAGGCCACGCACATTACTGGTCCATTTCTTATTAACAAACTAGTTCACACGACAACAATCAACACCATTACGTAATGCTCAAGATAACTAGACAAACCAAAAAAAATATATTTTAAAACACCATTAATGTGTTTACCTGCTCAATCGTCGGTGAAGAAAAGCTCAACCATAGAGCATTAATGGCCCCTTTCATCTCTTTTAGCTCGATTACTTTTAATTTAAATTAGAAACTTTTTAGGCTTATTTAGCATATCTCATCACCTTAAGTAAGCATTTAATGCTCCTCTTCCAATACAAATTCCTACCGAAATGAGAGTAGAAACTGAGGGACAAGATGTTATTTATAACCATGCCACAAGTACATTCATTATTGCATTTTTCATTAAAAAAGGGAAAAACCTTAAAAATATCCGAACTCTATAATTTTTGTCCGTTTAATACACGAACTTGTTTGGTTGCCATATTAATACTTATACTTTAATCCGTTGCCATTTTAGTTCACAAATAATTTAAAATTGCAATTTTGTCTAATTTCTGTTAGTCAACATAACAGAACTATTGAACTCTGTTAGTTTATTCCCATTTTACCCTTGTCGTTTTTTACTAACTTCTAACCTAAAATCAATTTTACAATCATCTGAAATCACAATCCAATTCTCCCATTTCTTTCTCACATCACCAACACTATCACCGTTATTATCCCCAATCTCCTCCTGACCTTCTCGTAGCTCGATAATCGCCTCTGCTTTTTTCTTCCAAGTCTCGAATTTCTCTTCAACAGATTATCATCCTTAGCAAGCTAGATGTTTCATCAACAATGTCATCGTCCCTTAAACCAAGCTAATTTTCATCATCATCAAAGAAAAACATTTGCCACCAACCTTCTTCTCTCCTTATTATTACTCACATAACTGTTCTTCTTCTCTACACGGAACAAATCTCAAAACCCCTTTCTTCTCTTACCTCGCAACGAAATTGAGTAATAAGGATTGTAACGGAGATAGGATGATGATGATTTAGAAACTGGGTTTTGGTTACTGAATGATAAGCAATCGCATAAGACCATTGATGAGTTCATCAAGGACATTAATCAAACCCAACATCGTTTGAACAGTAATTTAAGGCAACAGAACATGTTCTTCACAAAATCTAGATAAACACCTATTTTTCTTTGTAAATTCAACAACTTTAAGAAACCCTCAGCCATAAAATCAATTTTATCATTAAAATGGATTTGTTCATTGATTTTAGGTTAAAACTTAAAAATTAGGGTAGAGAAAGGTAAAATGGGAATAAACAAATATAGTTGAATAGTTCTGTTACGTTGACTAACGGAAATAGGACAAAATTGCAATTTTAAATTATTTGTGAATTAAAATGGCAACGGATTAAAGTATGAGTATTAATATGGCAACCAAACAAGTTCGTGTATTAAACGGGCAAAAGTTATAGAATTCGATTATTTTTAAGGTTTTTTCCCTAAAAAAAATCAACATGGTATTTCACACAAAAAAGTGAAATTATGGTATTTCCTGTAAAAATTCTTTTATAAACAAAATTCATTCATTTTTAGACTAATTATACAACGTCGCTGGCTCGCTGCAAGTAGATTCAACAATTTTTTTATGGTAATTGTCTGTTACAATCTTACGTTTAAAACAACACATGCACCAAAAACGAATATAATAATCATTCTCTCTTTGTCTATAAACGCTAGTTTTGTTATTGAAGTTATCTACGTTTTCTCTTTCTTAAAAGAAAATAATAATATTTTGTTGTTAAACATCTCTAACGGTTCTGAAGTTGGCGGGAAAGTGAAGTAGGTAGAATTCTATCTATCCTGTGCTTTACTTAAACCAAGAGGAAGCGATTTTCTAAACAATCATACACGTTCAATTATCAAGGAAACCCTTAGATCGTCCCATTGACGGTCGAGATTGAGTAATATGATAAGCTTCCCGTGGTCTCTTCCGCATGTGATCCCTAACTCTTCTCCTTCTTCATCTCTCTGGTTCACTATCTTATAGTTTGTATATATATAAAGCATTTGCCTCATATTTATTTCACTGCTCTTTCTCTTTTCTTCTCCAAAGCTCAGCGATATTCAGGTACTCTCTCTCTCCTTCTTCCTTTTTCTAGGTGTTGCTCGTTCTGTTTTGTTGTGTACTAATTCCATCTAGATCATCCATCCAGTTTTTGTAGCTTCGGACTTTAAGTTTCTGGAGAATTGTAGATCTATCGGATTCAAAGTTGTTTTTTATCGCACATTATCTTCTGAAATTCGAATTTCCAAAGCGTTAGTTTTCATCGATCGTTCTACTACTTTGATCAGAAAGTTTCTTCCGTGTTAAGGATTTTTGGATTTAATTTTAGCAGTTTCTGATTAATATCTTGTTCAGGAAGCTTTCCGGAATCGCAGATGGAGAAAGTAGCGTCTACTGTAACGGATTTGGCATGCGTGACGGCACTAAACTCGCCGCCGCCTCCATTATCTCCGCAATCTGACAAAAGCAACAACAAACAACATCAGGAAGATTTCGCAGCCAGCTTTGCATCGCTTTACAATTCTTTTTTCTCGCCGGAATCTCAGTTCCCGAGCTCGTTGTCCCTTTCTCCTTCTCCTCCATCTTCCTCATCCCCATCATCTCGCGTCGACACATCCACAGAGCATCGACTTCTTCAAGCACGGCTCATCCTCGAGTACGACGAACTCAACGAGCATTACGAGCTTTGCCTTAGCCGTCTTCAATCCCTAATGACGGAACTCGACTCGCTTCGCCACGAAAACGATGCTCTCCGCCAAGAAAACCTCGATCTACTCAACCTTATCCACATCTCTACTTCTTCTTCCTCCTCCGTCTCTCCACCGCCCATCCATAACCGCCAATACCGCCAACAGATCTCCGATTTTGATAGCCAAGGTGTGGTTTATAAGCATAGTCGTTCCGGGAGGAGAAACAATTCGGAGAGAAATTCGTTGCCGAAGAGCATTTCCGTTCGATTGCCAGGATATCTCACGATGAACCAGGGAAACAATGGATGTGGCGGTGCTAATCGTCAAGCGAGTCAGCTCAGCCTTACGACTCAACTCGGCTCCGAGTCGGTAATTCTCACTCCTAACTTATATATATTATTTTTTTTTAATTCAATATACATTATTTTACTTTCTCCGTTTCCAATTTCGATGTTTTATGTATTAATTATAAAACCTCATAAATCTGTGAAGGTACCAGAGAAGGTGAGTGTGCTCACAAAAGGAGAGAGAGATGCTTTAGAGCTTGAGGTTTATCGTCAAGGGATGTTGAAAACGGAGCTCTGCAACAAATGGCAAGAGATAGGTGCTTGTCCTTACGGCGATAACTGTCAATTCGCTCACGGAATCGACGAGCTCCGTCCGGTAATAAGGCACCCACGCTACAAAACCGAGCTCTGTCGAATGATCGTCACGGGAACTACATGTCCTTACGGCCACCGTTGTCATTTTCGTCACTCACTCACCAATCAAGAGAGGATGCTTCTCACTCGCTAAACAATGCTCAAAAAAGGGTAACAATAATTAGTGGTTTGTACAGATATGATACCTTATAAATATCGTACTTTTTTTCTTCCCTGGGTAATTGAACATGTGTGCATAGGAACAAGTAAGGAAACGATGTTACATAATGTTTGATACAAGTATAGGAATATACTTAGGGATGGAGATGAAAGGAGAATGAAGAAATGTTTGCTTCTCTTTTCTACTTTTGAGATGTTAATCCTCCGGATATCGTGATTGTATTTCTCGGATAAAGCAGGACAGACCTGATTCCTGAAAAGGATTTTTAGATATAATAAAATGTGAACTTTATACTGATTAAAGTTTTATACTTTCTTTCAATTACTCATTTATTCATTCAGTTTTATTTGCTTTGAAAGCTTATACTTTTTTGTTCTTATGAACGGTACGTTGTGTTGGTTATCTAAACGCGGGACACTTGAGGGTAATACATACATGAGAACGGATTAAGTTGGTCTGTCGCAAATCTATTGGTTCGTTCTCTCTACAAACTGCCAACCATCCTGCGTAAAACAATCATTTGACGAGTTTGTAGATTGTAATTGGGGTACTTAGTAGGTGAAAGATACATTGTGAGTCAAGAAGACTAACAAGATTAGTTGCGTGAGGTGTGAGTTTGGTGATAACAGTAGTACTAACTGGTAACATTACCATGCTATAGTATGTTTTTTTTTTTTATTGTATTAGACTGTTTTTTTGAAATCAATATGTTATTTTGATACGAGAGTAATTAATTGTCGTGCCTCAAAACCTAGGTTATTGACAGTCAAATACATGACATTTTGACCATCTGTCATTTAGAATTTGTTTTGTTTAAGAGTGAGTGATCATGTTTGACCACTGCCTCAGACTAGAAAAGTATTTGGCTGAGGATTGGTGAATCTGGTCTCCTGAACTTACCAATGCTGTATATCGACCATGCCAAGGATGTTAATAAATTTAGTTGTTAGGAGCAACAATAGTTTACTTAAAGCATTTGGAAGGATGATTAATCCTACATTATTCCATTTGGTGGGATGTTTAATCAACTATAGTAGTCTTTGTTGATAGATCCACCCAAGACCTTGGGAAAGTTGGCGTTTTCAAGGGCTTCGATAAAAAAATAAGATGACGGCGACCAACCTGTTTAACGATAACTAAAAAAGAAAAAGACAACATAGTTGATCAATAAAAATCAATGGAAGATCCAGGATGAAGCAAAATCAAAGGATTCGGGGCCCACGATCAAGCTCATCTTGGCCCAGACAAAAATTCACCCTGGGACTAGTATAAAAAGATGAGCACAATCCTCCCTAAAACAACAACAAGATCCGTGGAGAGCTCATTACAGACATTCTCAACGAGGTGAACCGTATGCAGATAAACTCGATAGTATTTATTTAATAGTTTTATCATTTCTCTAACTACAAACTCAAAGTCTGATTTTCCTTGCCGTTTATAGAGATAGGTCTTTCAAAAAGTGGTAAAAACGAACATAGCACGCGAACAAGATGCCCTCATCGAAATCCGTAAAGAGAATAGTCGAGAGAGACCAATCATAAGATATCAACCACGAAAAAAACATAGAAAGCGACGTCACCATACTTATCCAATGTTGCCTAGATGAAAAGGAAAAAGAAACATGAATGTTTCGGTCCAATTTTGAAGTGATAATCGCCACTTGCGAAAAAAAGGTGAGCTTGAATCTGTCACCCGCTACCTCTTCGGCGTCACGGGAGCGCCATTCACCAAAAAAATACCACATCAAACTATTATTGATTTGACAAATGTTACCACTATAAGAAAACAGGCGTATCTCGAAGATCCTTGCCAACCGATTAAAGATTCTCCTTCCGGACTTTATAGAACCCAACCAGAGCGCCTTC